>CAKNWT010088349.1:0-13565 GCA_932066315.1 Andricus coriarius | reverse complement strand
TCGACTACGCAGGTCCTTTCAACGTACGCGTATCTCCGGGTAGAGGGCAAAAAAGCTACAAAGGTTACGTCGCCTTATTCGTTTGCTGCGTAACTCGAGCCATACATTTGGAGCTTGTTTCAGATTACACTTCTGATGCTTTTTTAGCCACATACCATCGCTTTACAAATCGCCGTGGATTACCAGCTCACATTTACAGCGACAATGGTACCACATTTCAGGGAGCTGAAAAGGAGCTACGTAATTGCTTTTTAAACTTACGTAGTGATACGGATTTGCAGAATCAGCTTTCCACTCAAGGAACTGCTTGGCACTTTATTCCGCCTACTGCACCTCATTTCGGGGGTCTTTGGGAGGCTGGGGTCAAAAGCTTCAAGCATCACTTTCGCCGAATAATAGGTTCTAGAACTCTCACTTTCGAAGAGTTTTATACCACTCTTACGAGAATCGAGGCAGCTCTTAATTCACGTCCAATAGGACCGTTATCAGATGATACTGAAGATTTCACGTATTTAACTCCAGGGCATTTTTTGATTGGGGCACCGCTATCGAGTCCCCCTGAAAGATCAGTTGAATTTGTACCGGAGAATCGACTATCTCGTTGGCAGGTCGTTCAACATATAGCTGAGATTTTTTGGCGACGCTGGGCTGTGGAATATTTGCATTCCTTACAGCGCCGATACAAGTGGACACGTGAACAATCTAACCTCAAAATCGGTGACTTAGTATTACTGCGCAATGATGGTCTCCCTCCAACAAAATGGTCGCTTGGTCGCGTAATCAAATGCTATCCAGGTAAGGATAGTTTAGTTCGCTCAGTTCGCATTAAAACGGCCACTTCGGAATTCGACCGACCAATTGTTAAGCTTTGCTTATTGCCTCTTTCAACTAAAGCCTCTACTGAATTGTGCAATTTAAATGAAACTGAGAAAAAATCTCAAGTAGCATAGTGTCTGTTTTGCCAAGGCACTTGCTTAGAACTTAGGGTTAATTCTTAACCATACATGTATTTTATACCAATTTATTTAGTATTAGGAGAGTTTTCTATTGTTACTCGCATTCAAAATTATTTTTCATGGCGGGCGGCGAAACTGAATTTCACCGGCGTCATTAGGTCATTTTTACTCTTGCTTATAAACATTCTGACTTCAAGAAAATTTGTCATGGATGGCAATAGCCCAATCAACAACAAGCGTTAATTATTTTTCATACTGTGATTTATCAACTTCACCCATGAAATCTTTCTAGTTTCTTCTCGTGCTGCACATGCACACGAAGCGGGCGGTATGTTTGGAATGTGTGAAAATATGAAATTGTAAGAACGCTTGAATGTATTTATATATTTATTCGCAATCAGTTTACGTATGTGAGTGTGTGTGTACTTGTCCGACCATCTTCGTTGACAAGTCAGTGTACAAATTACCGAGCACCGCGCAGGTCATGATACGCTCATGAACCTTATTGCAAGGACTTTATCAATTAAAATCTCAAATGTGTGAAAGTTTTTGTGAACTGAAGTGCAATTTGTTAAAAGTATGCCAATAAATTGATCTTGCATAGTTCTTACTGCCAAATTCTAACTAATTTTCTTTGCAGTTTTTCCCTCTCGAATCCGCATGCATAGTTATTAAATTCGATGATTGTTATCTACATTCGATGATTATTAACGCTAACACTCACCTTGTAAGGAATCTTTCTATATTGTCTCCGTGAAGATACTAAACATTACTAGTCAATTATATCGACAAGATAAACATAGACAGTGATATTTACTTGTAAATATGTATATTTTAAGCACAAACGAAGTGATATAAGTAGGCTATAAGCAGATATGATGCTTATAAATTCGAGGGTCTTGCAACTTAATCAACATTATTGTTGCTTGTTGTCTTTAGGTCTAAGTAAACAATTTCTGACATAAATGCATTTTGCATGTGGGGCATGATTTCTCAACTGCCCCAACTTTAAAAGTCATGCGCTTCGATTTAATTTAAATTCTAAGAATATGTTCACCTACCCAACAGTACTTAATCGACATATTTATAGACCACGATTACCACCCCTCTCCAAGTGATGGGGGGTGAAAATTTCAACCCTAAAGCCTGCACGGGTATTTTCAAACGCCTGTAACTTCCTTTCTATTTTAGCGATTTGCAGTTTTTATGAGGGTTTTCGAAAGGTTATTTTTCACTACTTTATTCTATTTTATTAACGAGAAAAATGAAAACATTTGTAAGCATTTTTTAAACAATTTAATAGTTTATTCAACTTTTTCGCACTTAAGGGTATTTTTATTTTTCTCAAATAGTCTTAAAAGAGAGCTTGACTTTTTGGCTTGAAAAAAGGTCCATAGTAAAAAAATGGTCCTAGGAATAGTTTTCGAGATATAGGCCCCGATGTGAAAGAAGTCCTCTTGCTCAGACGCAATCCTTTAGTATTCTTCAGGCTAGTTTGCAAGTCTACGATTCTTTCAACGCGTTTAAGTTCATTCAGAATTACATGAAATCAGCTAATAAACAATTTAAGAATGTTTGCCGGCGGATCAGAGGAAGTTAAAATTATTTTTTATAAATAAATAAAAAGTGAACAATATTTTTCAGAAGTGATGGTTTTTCACATTATGAATGATTCCTTACTATTATTGATCGTCACGTTACGATAATTATTAAGTGTTCATACACAGTCTTCCAAAAATTTCTCTTTATGAACAAATCTTTGTATGAATATGTGCATAGAAACTCTTATAAAGTTAAGACTCGGCCTTGATTTTGTACATTTAAGTAAATTTCTATTACTAACTTGTTTTTAAATTTGTCAACTTGTTCTGAAGCCAAAAGTGTAAAAAACTAATTTGTATTCTTCTTTCTTTGTTCTGGCTACTAGTTATTGCTGTTTTACATCAAAGTGAAAATTTCACAATGTATTAATGCTCTATTTTTCATGAATGTGGTACCGTAGCTCAACGTCGAGTTACGAACAAATGAAAATCTTCTCAACCTTCAATTTTATAAGAGGAAATTTTCATTTGTATCAACACGCATTCTTTTGACACAAATGGATATTTCTATGATCCTTATTTAATTCTCCGCAAGATATTTCGGTATCACTGTTGTAACGCACGGTCTCTCGTTCCTTTTTACTTTATTTTGTTTAAAAATGTATAATTTTAAATAAAAGAATACAAATAAAATTCATGATTGATACTGTCAACGAAAATACTTTGGGGTAATTTTTTTGCTAATCCTTTTGGCAAGGAAAAGCATTGGAAAACGCCAGATTAGAGACGTTTGTCGGTAAGTCAAAGGTTAAATTTCCTCAATTGCCAAACAACCCTCAAATTTGCGAGCTTTGTAAAAAAGAACTTAATAAATTGAGTTTACAAGTACCACCAAATGAATCCAGCATGAAAGAAGATTCCGCGATGATCCAGATTTTCTATTGATTCCGATGGAATATAGTGTTTGTACAGGTCATAATCACACAGCAGGTCTAGAAACTCTTAAACAAATTATAGAAAACGTTAAGGCTTAAATCAGCAACACCTAGTAGCCAGAATAACGAAAAAAAAATAACAATTATTTATTCAGACTTTTGGCTTCAGAATAAGTTGAGAAAATTGCAAAACAAGTTAGTAATCGAATTAACTTAAATTTAAAAAATCAAGGCCGAGTCGAAACGTCGCAAGAATTTCTATGCTCATATTCAAATAAAAATGTGTTCATAACATGCATTTTTTGGACGACTGTGCATGAACAATCAATAATTATTGTAAACTGACGAACTATAATAGTAAGGAATCATTCATACTGAGAAAAATCAACATCACTTATGAAAAGGGTAGTTTGCACTTTTTATTTATTTATAGCAAATAAAAGATAATTTAAACATCCTCTGACCCGCCAGCAAACGTTCTTAAATTGTTTATTAGCTGATTTCATGTAATTCTGAATGAACTTGAACGCGTTGAAAGAGTCGCAGACTTGCAAACTTCCTTCTCATCGGGGCCTATATCTCGAAAACTATTCACTGGATTATTTTTTTACTATGGACCTTTTTTGAAGAAAAAAACTCAAGCTTTATTTTAAGACTATTTAAGAAAAAATAAAAATAACCTAAATTGCGAAAAAGTTAAATAAACCATTAATTTGTTCAAAAAATGCTTACAAATGTTTTAGTTTTTTTCGTTAATAAAATAGAATAAAAGAGTGAAAAATAACCTTTTGAAAACCCTCATTAAAAATCCAAATGTTACGCATTTCTATTTCTAACAAACATAGATGAAGTTTTTAATAACTGAGATAACAGAAATTTGTTATTCAGTGTGATAAATGTACAGACTGGAAGGTCGAAGTTTATAATCAATAATAAAATTGTTGCTTCGAAATTTCGAATAATTAAACGAATTTTCTTGAACGATATTGAAATATAACACTCATGGCCCCTAAATAATTTAAGTTAAACAAATGATAAAATCTATATTTGCCGCTTTTCTTGCAACCTCATCTCCATCGCCATAGCCTCTGTTGCACTTTGTCCAGGTACGGCCGGATCCTGACCACTTGGAGGTACGCCACTCATGTCAGAATTTTCACCTTTTAAAATCTCCTCTTCTAAGTGAACGCAGGCCTGTTCAATTTCATAATTTTTCGATACCAAACCTACCCACTGTGCCTCAAGCGCTCTGAGTTTCTCTCCTCCCTGCGTTTGCATAGACTTCCTCTGCCAATTTATTTCCTGTATTTCTTTTTTTAAAACTTGCACTTGTTTCTGTGCTTCATTTAACAACTGAACAAGAACTTCCAAATATGACTTCCAGGCTTCGCATCCATAGTCCATCATCTGTTCTAAATTGCAGATTCTAAGAGTTAAGAAATACAAGATTTAAAAGAATGGTACTACGTTCAATACGGGTAAGTGTGATATTGAGAAAATGTGGAATGAAAAGCAAATAAATTCTTATATTTTTTGGTATAACATGAAGATTATACCTCCAACTATATGTAGAAAAAGACCGCCGCCAACAGCCATAGTTTTAGTTAATTATTTTAAAAGAAACTGAGATTTTTTTAGCAAACTAAATTTCGTAATTGTGGTATCTGGTCTTCATCAAAGACTTAAGGTGAGTGAATTGTCTTTCTGGAATAAAAATGTATGTAAATAATAATGATTAAATAACATTTTTATAAATACAGATACATACATAAATAATTTTTAATGCAATTGCTTCCGCATCAACCCCAGGAGCTCGAAAATAAAATTTGTTTAAATTTCCGTCTTTCTATGACTGTTGTGTAACTTGACCTGTTTAACAGATCTCGAAAAGTAAATGAGCTATGATCATGAAATTTGGAAGAACTGTAGCTCCTATTAATATCCAGGTTTAATAAGAGTTTGAGCTAGATCTGCAAATTAAATGTGGGTTTTTGGCGTTTAGAGAGTTAAAAACAAAATATTACCTTGTTTATATGAGATAATCTCTGTTGATAATAGAAATACAATAATATAATCGTGATTTTTTTCAATTCAAATGTAATTTTATGTACAACGTTGGAGCCTCTTCATTTTTTTTCTTTTTGACGTTTCAACTTCAAAAACAACTGAAAATCTATATATTGGATGTCTTGTTTAATGTTTAATGTTCAATGTTCGACATTGTTTACATTTTTGCTTCCTCACAGAGGAAGCTTTGTAGTCGTTACGTTATCAAATATTTTTGAATTGATTTAATTAAAGGTTTCTCAGTTGATAAATGTCTCAATACAACGTTCCAAGCAATTGTCCGGATGTCTGTGAATGTCGCCTCTTTTCGTTAACACGATAAAAAGACGGTTGTCGATAATTTGATGAAGTTTGAAAGGGGGTAATTTTCACCACTAATTTCTCAAAACTTATAAAAGGATTTCTAAAAATATTCATTACATTTTATTTAAGCCCCTCATAATGTTTTTAAAGTGGGTTTTTTTATAGTAAAACTTTTTTGATTAACATAATTCAAAGTTGACGTAAGAATATGAAAAAATTCCTTGGCTCGAGGCGAATCGATTTACCTATAATATTAATACGTTTCATTGAAAATTAGGAAAATAATTTTTATATTTCGACGCCTCCATTTAGTTTGAGTTTATATGTTCACAGCTCCATGTATAAGATTAGATGTAATAAGTGCCGATGTGTTTCTGATAGAATCCGGGGGGGGGGGGGCCCCCAAGCCGGAATGTATTGGACAAAGTTTTGGGCAGATAGCTCAAAGCCCTGTCGCTGAGGCGCTATATTCGCCACACACACAACAAAAATTGGTCTCACTGATGTCCCCAGATAGGTCGCACACAACCTCATTATTTTTAAAAACTGTCCCAAATGTAATAAACCACAAAAAATAATTAATAAACATATTTTTTCATGTTACTTAGCGATCTCAAACGAAAAGCGTCGTTATGGTAGAAAATCCGAAAGGATTTTATCCAAATTTTTAAATATCTTTTTTTTAATATATTTTTGTATATGTTCCATCTGATTCTTGCGCGGCCCTTTTCCCATCGGTCACATCCGATACATCAATTTAGGTAACAAATCGGTCGCAATCGACAATTACCTTTGAAGAATGCCGATTGAAATAATTTTTACTGCCGATTCAAATGCATTCAATCGATTTTTGTGTTCTGGGTAGGTCTAAGTGCATTTTTAAACAATAAAAAGTAAATAAGTTTGAGGAAGAATTAGAATATTCGGCAGAAAAGAAAGTTATTTCAAAATATAACTAAAAATGTCATACACAGAGCTGGGCACAAAGTATTTCAAATACGAGCGACAAATTACATGTATCCCACTCCAATATAACTGAATTACATTTCAGAAAAATTACATTTGTTCCAGTGTGGTTGAATTAAATTACGAATTACTTTTATGTAATTTGTATTTTCTATGAAATATACAAGGTCAAATTCCTAATTTATTTTAATTACATAGTCAAAGTAATTTCAATTACTTCAGAATTACTTTGAGCATTAACTTGCCAGAAGTGCTTTACAACAGAGGGGTGGACTGGAGTAGAGTAGAGTAGAGTGGATAAGAGTGGTATGGAGTGGAGTCCACCCCACTTCACTCTAATCCACTCTACTCTAATTCACTCCACTCTACACTACTCTAATCCACTCAACTTCACTCCACTCTGATCCACTCTACTGTACTCCACTCCATGGACATAGAAATGTACGAGCAGGGCACGTGCTCTCAAAGTAAGGCGAGGGGATTGAATATAAGTTACAAGGGGGAGTCCACCATCTTACCATGACAATTTTGGCGAGAATTTTAAACAAGAAACATGACGAAGCTGTTTTTAATTAAGTATTATAAAATAATAAATGAGTAATAAATATATATAAAATTAATTAAATATATATTAAATAAAATATCAAGTATTTAATATAAAAAATAATATAAAGTGTTTATAAAAATAAGAAATAAAGTAGGGAAATTAGTAAGTAATACAAAATATAGAACTGTTGATGTATAAAGAAAAATAACTTTTTTCCGGAATATAATTCTTTTAATATTGAACTATTTGGTTGAAAATTCGTTTTTGGTTAAAAAGTATTTTTTCAACTGAAAATTGAACTCTGTCACTTTTAGTTGACAAAGCCACCGAACGCATCCTCCGATTGCGGATAGAGGGTCCCTGTACCAAGGGGTTCTGCTGAGTATGTTTACAACCGTACCGAAAGCTGAATGGCACCTGGGTGAGGTGTCGTAAACGGTGACTCTGAGATACCGGCCGACCTCTCAAAGTATGCAGCCTTATCCTTGCATGCGGGGCTCTAAAAGGATGGACGAACCCTTTTCCTAGCTGCTCGTGGAAAGAACAATGACACCATCAAAACACCAAAAAGTTGTAAATGCGGTTCAAAACGATCGAACGCGCAGAGCACCCGACAATGGGTCGGCGGATAATGCCGATAATCCTAGAGTTCGGGGTGCTGAAAATAATTTAGATGGAAACGCGACGACGAACCGGCGAAACGCCCACATTTATGGACGAATCAACTCAAGGATGACTTACTAGACTGTCACGATGCCAGCATTATCCCTGTTTACCGAGGCTTTATGGCGCGTATGCATACTCTGTGGTGCCAAAAACACCCAGAGCTTCAGCACGTTTCGATTCAATCGTTGCGAAATCAACGTGCCTACATCTGGAAAAATGGATATAAACGAGGAGCGCTTCCCCAACCGCTGCTTGATCAAGCTGCAGCCGAAGATGAGGAAGCGACATTAAGACCAACCGCGGAAAGCAGGCACCTTTTGAGAGATGATCACGATTTCAGGACAAGAAGGAACATTAACATGCAAGTTCCACTCAAGCCCCAAGATCTAACTAAAATGGATGCCTCCCTTCGTGGAGAAATCTCGCAAGCATCCGACCTCTGGACCATCAATTGCTCCGTTTATGGTGCTGCAAGAGCTTTGGCTGATTCAAATCGAAGGCTCAAACCGGCGATGGATCAAAAGACCAAAAGACGCTTACATCAACAGAACAAGGAGATTGGATGGGCAAGACAGAATACGTCCCGTGTTTAATGTGTGATTGACTACATAACATCTGGTAGACCGTTCACGAAAAGGGTTCGAAAGTTCGCCCAAGAACTGAGGATCTTGAATCACACACTAAACAAGTCAAAGCTGCTGACAATGAAGCAGCATATTGTTGACAAAATACGGTTGTTATCTGACGCAAGGAGGAGAATACAGAAGAGGGAGAGAAGGATCAGGGAGAATCAAAAGTTTCTCGCTGACCCATCTCGCCTGTTCAGTGATCAACCTGTTTCTGTCAAAAATCTACCCAAGCCCAACGAGGTAGAGACTTTTTGCAGAGAGGTATAAAAGATCCCGAAAACAATAAAGTTGAAAGAAGATTCTGACAATATCATCCGCTTTAAGAAATTTTGCGACAACCTCATAAAATCTGAGGAGGAATGTCCATCAATCACTGCCGAAGAGGTGAAAAAAGCACTTAGAGGAACGAAGAACATTTGGCCCGCATATTCACCTCGTATTTGAAGACAGAGACGCCCATTCCACAGTGGCTGGTGTTAGGACGCACTATACTCCTACCGAAAAAAGGCAACTTGTCCAACCCAGAGAATTACAGGCCGAAAACTTGTTTGAACACGCTGTATAAAATCTTTACAGCTGTCCTTAACAACATAATTGTTCGGTGAATTGAGCCTGTGTGGCGTGAGATGTACGAACAACGTAGCTCGAAAAAAGGTGTAGCAGGCTGTCGAGAGAACCTGCTAATTGACAGGTGTGTCTGCAAAGACGCTGCAGCCCATCCACGCGTCCTGTCAATGGCCTGGATTGACTACCGGAAAGCTTTCCATTCAACCTCTCACAGACTTATTATCTGTCTGTTGGAAAGCTTGAAGGTGCATCCACACATAGTGAGATGCATAGAGAGATTGATGCCTCTTTGGAAAACTAGATTTACTATCTCATCTGGAAATTATCGTGTGACAACAAACAACGTAACCTTCCAGAGAGGCGTCTTTCAGGGCGATTCCATGATCCCTTTGCTTTTTTGCATCACACTTCTGCCTTTATCTCTCGCACTACGAAATTCTTCTGGATACCTCTGTGTTGACAGTAACCAGCGCGAGCATAAGGTCACTCATGTATTTGATATGGATGACCTGAAGCTCTATGCCTCTGGTAAAGGCAAACATCAAACTGCCATAAATATTGTTAAGAAGTACACAGGAGAGATTGGGATAGACTTTGGAGTGGATAAATGTGCAAAATTCATCTGAAGAACGGAAAGATTGTTGGCGTTCCCGAGGACCCTGAGCTTGTGGATATAGGTGTTATCAGACATCTTAACACTGGAGAGACATACCTGGGCGTGCCTCAAGCCCGCATTCAGGACGTAACATCAGTAAAGGAGTCTCTCCGAAGCAGATACAAGCATCTTCTACGACAGATTTGATCTTCCAATCTGCCAGCGTTGAACAAGATATCTCCGACTAACATGCTTGCCGTCCCGGTTCTACTATACTCGTTTGGGGTGGTTCAATGGACGAAGAACGAACTTAAGGCCCTTGATGTCACCACACGTAAAATTATGCATATGCATAAAAGCTTGTATATCAATTCGTCAGTTTCGCGATTATACATTTCACACCGTGAAGGCGGACGCGGACTTCTGAATCTCCAGTGCCTTCATAACCGAATTTTTCTTAAGTACAGCTTATATCGTAGCCAATGGCAGAGATCCTATCCTAAAAATGGTCAGGAACCACGAGATGATTGGCTAAGGAGAGTTTCTTTACAAAGCCGCGGAGCAAGCGGCCGAGACCCTTGGCCTGAATTTTAACATCAGAAGTGAGGAAAGTGCATTACTCCATCTAGATGCTTCACTTCTGAAAGCCGAAGTGAAGAAAGCAGAAGTTCAAAAATTCCATCAAGAGCTACTCGACAAGAAAATGCACGGATATTTTCACAGAAATTTAGAAAAACAGTCCTTGTTGAAGGCGCAAACGTTTGCTCTCCTCAGATCATCAGGGCTTAATTCAGGTACAGAGGGTTTCATTTTCGCATGCCAGGACGGTGTAATTTCCACCTTAGCACACCGTGACCGCATTTTATGCCAAGAAGTTCCCGGCGATATGTGCAGAGCATGTCATGCAAACACTGAGTACGTGGAACACATACAATCGGGGTGCCCCACTCACGCAGGAACGACGTACATCTACAGACATAATGCGGCCCTAAGAGTGCTTTATTACCATCTTTGTCGCTTTTACAGTGTTGCCCGCGACCCTGCCCTGCCGAACGTTCCAAGGGAGATAGAGTCAATTACCCAAAACGAGAAGTGCCAAATATTCTGGAACTACGATTTTCGGACAGCAGTCTCCTTGCACACTCGAGGCCTGACATTGTTCTCCAAGACTTCGAGAAACGAACTATATTCGTGATCGAATTCTCGGCCCCGTTCGAATACAACATCACTGCGAAGGAGAAAGAAAAGGAGGAGAGGTATCATAACCTTAAAAGGGAGCTGCAAAGACTGTACCCAAAATATTCGGTACAAGTAATTGTCCTTGTGATAGGTGCTCTCGGAGGAGTGAAACTATCCCTGGTTCGTAACCTTAAAGCCGGCCTGTCGTTGTGATTTCGTCGTGTCCTGTGACACGACGGCGGTGGTTGTTTAACCTCATTTTTTAAATTATATATATGATTTTCGTCATGCTAAGATGGCGGCGTTCCTCTCTGAACTTATTTTCTCGGAACAGAATAATTTGTTTGCTTGACAACTTTTTTATTTTTATTCAGCTTTCCAATATCTCATAAGCAAGTTATTTTTTAACAGTTTTTGTAAGGTTATTTTTTAAAATTCAAAAATAGATTTTTAGTCGCTATCGAAAGACGATTTTCAAAACCCATGAAATTTGAACGTCCAAATTCTAGAATGATTTACTCGGAATTGGTTAACTTTTTCTAGCGAAACTCATCTTCTCTCAATTTAGCAACTTAACATCTCAGAAGTAAGTTTTTTGTTGTTTAAATTGAAAATTGCACTTTTTATCGTTATTCGCAACCGAGCCTGTTCCAATTTTAGGTTCCTCTCGCTTTGAGATTGTAAACTTCCACATTCTGTTTCTCGAAACTGAATTTTTTTTAATCATACATTTTTGGTCTTAATTAGAAACACTTCAGCTCAGGAGTAAAGTTTTGTTTTATCTTTAAATGGTGATTTCGATTTTACAGAATGTGATTTCGTTCCCCAGAAAAATTCCGATTTTGTTTGTTATTTAGTTCTGTACTGCAACCCTTTATTTATGAGTGACATTGAAAATGAAAAGATTACAATACAAATACAAAACAAGTTTGTCATTTGGTAATTAAAAAAAAATATAAAAATTTGGTAGAAAGCAATAAAAAAACAATTGTTAATTGCATACATAATGTTTTTCTCAAATACTGTTTTAAAAATAAATATAGAATAATCCGTACATTAAAATTAAATAAGAATTGTGCAACGTTTACCTGAACAGAAAGCAGAAACATGCAAACTTCTATATAACTAAATAATTTTAAACCGAAATATTTTTTTGAAACTTCGCCATCATCAATCTTTCAAAGTTAGTTACAATTAACAATGGAAATATTTTCCTCGAGTTTAAAAATAATTTTTCAAAACGCTCATTTTTGAACGTGAGATAAAATAGACTTTGAAAAAGAAATTTCGGTACAAATAGCTGGATTTTTTCGGTACGAATTTCAGTCCACGGGGCTCTTTGCATCGAAATTTGGGTACGAATAGCTGGGTATTCATTTTCAATCTGTCACATTTTAGTTGCCCCAAATTCAAACTTTTTGAATGACAAAAAAAAGTTGAACCTCTTTTTGAAAGCCTTACACCAAAAATTTTTTTATTGTCTTTGTCAATACGAAATTCATTAATATGTTTAGTTTTGCCATGCTTATTATTCTTCTTTTAATTTTCTATCTTTATCGTTCAGAGGGTGTACGATTTAAAACCTTTACGTCTCTCTTACAATTATTTATTAAATATATTTGACTAATTAATAGCTAAATGTGTATTTAATTATAGCGATCAGAATACCGATTTTTGGTACAATTTCAATTTAAGTCAAATTATAAATTTTAAACTAATATAATAGATAAGTTAATTCTTAATTCATATTGACTTATTAAACCTTATTATACAAGATAAAAATTTTCGTTTGAAATTATAAAAATTAAAAGAAGTATAGGTAGATATGACGGTTTAAAAAGTAGAAAATATATAATGAAAAAGAAAAAAATCAACGGGATCCCTCTCGCCCGAAATATATACCTGCTTTTCTTTACGTCCCTAGGTTTACTCTTTAAAATCAAAGGATGGGGTACTCGGGAAATTTACTTAAGCTAACAAAAGGGGCGATTCCCGACTCGCATTTTCGTACCTGCGGAGTGTACCCCCACTTTTGCATCCAGCGTGTTACCCTTCGCTTGCTTGTTCTCGCCTGGGATTATATCTTAGGCCTTAAAAGGCTGGCGTACCTGAGATATTTAAACTGGACATTGTAAACAGAAATTGTAAATTTTATTGTCGGGATTCCCGAAAATAAAATTAAGCTGTTGTTGTCCCTTTGGGTTCAGGTTTAGAAATTTCAAATGAGGTTTCTTACACTTAAATTTGAAGCATTTCAGCTTCAAAGATGTGTCAAATGAATTTAAACAAAAAAATTATTACAAAAAATCTTAGTATGACAAAAAATCTTAGATAAAAATGAAACTGTTTGGTTGGAAATTTAACTGTTTTGTTGAAAAATCGTCTTTTTAGGTTAAAAATTCAAGTATCTTCATAGAAAATTTACTTCTTACTTAAAAGTCATATTTTCTTGTTAAAAAGTCAAACTGAAATTTTGTTTGGATGGTAAATTAAGTATTTTTTTGAAAATTTGACTGTCTAATTCAAAAATTCATATATTTCTATGGAAATCGCATTTTACTTGGATAAAATGGTAATTGTTTGATTGAAAATTAAACAATTTTGTTAAAAATTG
>CAKNWT010088344.1:0-22344 GCA_932066315.1 Andricus coriarius | reverse complement strand
AATAAGTTATATTACTTGTTTTTCTTTTTCTTTCCAGAATAATGAGATATTGTGTTATTATTAGAAACACCTTTTTTTAATCACTCAATGTTTGAAGAAATCTATTTACACAGAGAATATAATGACTTTCTAGATTTCAGAGATTTTTTTGCAATTTTAAAAGTGCTGGTAGTCAATCTAAATTTTGACGGCGTCTTCCACTTCAACTTGAATATTACTCCATACTTCACAATATAAATAAGGATGGCCAACCATAGCGCAATGTGCCAAAATCTGTCACACATTAATACACCCTCTTATCGCCTTCGATAGAAAGCAAACAAGCATGCAAGGCGAAGGCGCGGAGAAGCGCTCGCAGAAGGGGAAAGAAGCATGTCATTCCTATCTGGGAAATGATTTTTGGTTAATGAAGAGTAATTTACTTATTTTCACATTTTATCAGTGGCGGACTGGATACCCAAGGGCATGACGTACAAAGCATTTTTTGGGGCGCCAAGACTGATGATTATAAGAAAAAAAAATATAACTTTAAAAAATAGGTAATTGAGATCTTAGAAATATGTGAAAGGAGAAATGCAATATATCAATAGTTGCATATATTCTGTCCTTTTAGGCCAGTAGTAATTTCGTGATACCAAGATTAAGAAAAAAATATTTTGGATACAAATTATTGTTCGAAAGAAGTGGTTTCAAATACCGTACACCGAAGCCCTTTAACCATCACGGTGAGATCCAAAGATTGATGCCAATGGTACCCACTTTAAAAAGTGGACGAACAAAAGCATGTACAAGAAGATGTATAAAAGGGCGTACAAAATTACGTCCAAATTGGGATACAAAATGACGTCTTTTGGTATGTCTTTTTGTACGTCGTTTGTGACGCTATTTCCTACTTAAAAAAGAGTACTTTAGGCTTTTTTCAAGTTCAACGCATTAAAAATGTGTCTTATGAACAAAGCTTATTCATTATACAATTAGTTAAAGAAAACATCACATCATTATAGGTTTTACATTTTTTATATTTTTGTAGTTTTAAAAAATACAAAATAAGCACAACATTAAGAAACTTCTAGTTTATTAGAGACACAACGAACTCACACCGTTGTAAAGTGGTATAAATAATACTGGCAACGTTTTCCTCGACCGGTCATTGAACATTTTAAGGCATCGGAATTCTTTATTTATGTTTATGGACAACTCCACCAATCGATCGATTTTTAACATTAGCATTATCTGCTAAGTAGTCTGAACAATTTATATTTCTCTGGCTGCGTTTAAGGATATGCAGTACGTATCCGATGCCTATTTTCCCGACATTTTTTGGAACTGTTTGCGTCCACATGGAATGAGATATTGAGTTTAAACTTTGGGGAATTAAATAAAATTCACTAAGGAACGTTTTTACGTCCTGATTTTTTATAATTACAAAGCAATATATTTTTAAACAAATTTTCTTATAATTATAATATTTTAGAACCATAAGCATGTTCCTTAGTGACTCTTATTTGATTTTCCAAATTTTCAACTCGATATGTCATTTCATGTGGACTTAACCCGGATAGCAGAAAAGTTTCCCTGAACATTCCTGGAACATTCCAATATAAGGTTCGGAGAATTCCGAAAAATATCCCAGGAAGGTTCCCGGAAGTAGGTAAATGTCCGCATATCCAGGAAGATTCCCAAGGAAGGTTTCTGGAATGCTCGTAAGGAATTTAATTAATTAAATTAATGCAATTTGCACAATGCGAACATTTTCCTCGAACATTCCACGAACATTCCCGGAACCTTCCTTGGGAACATTCCTTGATGCACGGAGAATTACCTACTGCCAGGAACCTTCGCGGAATGTTCGTGAAACATTTTCGCATTATATAAAATTAATTATTATAATGCGAAATTTGTTTAAGAACATTCCCGAAACCTTCCTTGGGTACATTCTTTGATACGTGGATATTGACCTACTTACGAGAAAATTCCTGGAACATTTTTTTGGAACATTTTTAACGAACATTCCGGGAACATTCCTTGGGAATCTTGCTGGATATGCGGACATTTACCTACTTCCCGGAACCTTCCTGGGTCATTTTTCGGAATTTTCCGAACCTTACATTGGAATGTTCCAGGAATGTTCAGGAAAACTTTTGTGCTATACGGGAAGTTGTTGCAAAATGGCAAGTTTTGCAAAACAAGTTTTGTACTATTGAATTCTTTACTGAAGTTCCTTGATATTTTTACTTCAAATTGATAATGATTAAGATTAAACTTAAGTTTAATATTAGTGAATGGTGAAAAATATTTACGTCAAAATCAAGAAAATAATGATCATTATTATCCCAAAAATTATTCAGCATTATCGGTATAGTATTTTCATAATGACTGTCAAAAACACTGCTGACATAATTTGATTCAGCGATTTCATGATTAATTTTTCCAATAATAATTTTTTATTTGTTCCATTCTGTCATGTAAATCATACATAAGAGAAAAACACAGAATAAGTAATAGGAACTATACAGAACCTACGGACTCTCTTTACATACAAAATTGGTAAGCTTAAAAGAGGTGGGATTTACATAAAATGAAAGTCATTGACTGAAATTTCGTAGGAACTCGTAGAAATGTTAACTTTACTTAAATATATGCTCACTTGTTTTTAGTGTGAACATAATATATCTTCTTCGACAAATATTGCCACATTCTCCTTATTCTCACAGCTCTAGCTTTTTCCCTAACGCCGTTATCGGTAATATTTTTGTAAAGGCAATCTGTAATAGAAATTTTTTTTATAATTCCACATTTAATTTCATTTTCTATGAATTATATCATTCTTTCACACATGTACAATTATATTCTTCCATACAGGACGAACATCTATAAAGAGATCGTATTTGCGACATTGTGCCCCAGTCTATAAAGACATACAAAATGCTCTGCGCTCGTTTGCTAGAAAACTACTGATTTCAGCAAAAATATGTCCAATAGTCAAAAGCGAAAATTTCACTATAACGATTCTAGATGAAAAAAAATCGCGGATCACAAAACATACCCTCTTGACGGTAATTCTGTTCATAATATAGATCATAATGGTCTAGGTATTTTTAAATTTCGGGATAATCTTCTATCGAATGACGGAAATTATATAAAAAAATGTTAAACCTTTTCTGTAGCAAAAGGAATTTCAATTTTGCGCCAATCTGAAATATTGTTCCTTTTTTACCAACATTTTGAATTAACCTTCAAAATAAATTTTTATTGTTCCCCGATGAGTCACCGTTGTACACAAAATCTATTCGTATTTTATTCGCAATTCATTCCACAAAAATATATATAATGTTTGCCCTTTTTGATGTAATCCCTTAATTCACATCTGTTATCGTACTTTTCATTAATTCGTATTTTTAGGAGTTTATTCGCTTCAAAGAGAATTTGGAGATATATTGTCGGCATCTTTATTTGCTGATTTTGACTGCATACTCTTTTCTTTCAGTACTGCTCTGTTCCATATAACTTCAGTCAATTCTCTGGTAAATTATGAGTCATTTTTTCCAAGCATTCAATTCCAAATATTTACACGCACCTCGTTGTGATGTCCAAGATGCACCTGTTATTTATAACTGTAAGGATCCAGCATTCACATTGGAGAGACCATTCATAGGGATCCATCTTTCTTACAAACGCCAGTTCCAATGTCAAAGACTGAGACCAATAATTTGAAATATTAATTTCATTTACATTAATTGGCGAAAAACAGCCATAATTTCACACACGCACACGCACACGGACATACACATCTACAAAAAAGGGTACAATTAAAAGTCCAAAATTAAAAGTATGATTCTCAAAGTCATCTGCCGTGTACGCCGGATGTCGATTGAAGGCGTATTCGGCGTACGTAGGACGATGCGGCACGTGTTTTACAATACTGCCTTCTAAATTACATGTATCTATTTTCGAATTGCCAGCTTTTCCCAGATTTGTACGCACCTCGCATGCATGATCAGGATCTCCTGATACAGCTCCGAATATTTCTGGATCTTCTCAGTATATCGGAGCCTAATGTTATTGTTAAGGGAAACGTTTATTTCTATTATTCTCAAGTGTTGAGCACGTCCATCTAACCAGAGGACATTTGGACGATTGCGTCTGACTAGGTGGTCAGTCAGAATAGTCCTGTCTCAGTAAAGGAGATGATGTTCGTTCTCTAGTACTTTAACTGGGCTATATTTGTAGCAAGGCTCAAATCTCTCTAGTGAAGCAGTGTTCAAGGCAATTTGTTGGTGAATGATCCCAGCAACATCATTATGTCTGCGCGTTTATTCTTGCTAGGCAAGCATCGTACAGCCATCAATGATGTGCTCGATGTTCTCATTGGGATCTCCGCAAAGGCGGCATCTGACAATAATTGCCGCAATACTAACGATGTGTTTTTGGTAATTCCTTGTATTGATTACCCTGTCCCGGATGGCAATGACAAATCCCTCCGTCTGCAAAACAAATTCTTTCCGCCTTAACCAAAGGTTTGAAGCATCACTATCCACGCAAGATAGAGCTAATGTTGGGGGTTGTTGCTTGTATAGCTCTTGACCTCGCTACTGAGCAGCTAACTGTTCAGCGTCATGTTTTGGAAATCTTTGCGCAATTATGCAACCTGAGAATCACACAATCGACGAACATGCAAGCCCATTTGCCTTCAGGTTTGTGTGGCACAACTATTCTCTCTACAGGTGTCCTTTCATGGTGCATTCTGTGCTCATAAATTTTCAAGCGGATGATTTTGTTAAACCTCTCGAGGTCAGTCATGGGCCAGGTGACCAAACAAAAGGAGTATGTTAGGAGAGGAATGGCACAGGTATTAACTGCACAGTGAAGCAGACCTCTCGCCTGCAATATGCCAATGTACATGTATGCATCTGTACCAGTCACTGCATCATTTAGAGCGCAGTCGTCCAGTATCAGTGGAATATTGATCTCTCTACGGAAAAAATGCAGCTTTTTACATTTGTCCAAACCCAGAGACACCTTGATGCCATAGGAGAACTACAGCAAGATCTAAGTAGGCTGTTCAGTTTCGAATCTGAGCTTGCATAAACCTCGGAAGCTTTCTCGTTTAATGGACAAAGATCGGGTATCCCTCATTACCCCACAACTGAAACAGTTAATCCTTGTGCACCACATGTGCATAGCGTGATCCAGAAATTGGATGACGCGCGGACAAATCTTATTTGTCTTGAGGACCTCAAGTAAATAATCATGGGTTATTGAGGGAAACTCCTATTTGTAGTCAATGTAGGCCATGTAAAAATTGCGTTGGTGGTGTTTCGCATGCAGCAGAACCACACTGTCAATCGTGGATTCGTCCTTTCAACCACGGGAGTCAGAAATTATATAAGTAAGACATTTATAGGCGGTCGAGAGACTGGTGATTGGTCGGTAATTACCAGGGTTACTAGCATAAACCTTTTTTGATATCATATACGTTACGCCCTTCGTCATAAAAGAGGACAGGTGATCTGGGTTCTCCAAGATGATTTAAAGGGCGCCAGCAAGAACGGGGTGGAGAACCTCTGGGTATTTATACCAGAAGCTATGCACCCTAGCCACACCCGGCGCTTTACAGTTCTTAGCCCTCTTTAGGACACCAGTAACATCGGAGGCTGAGATGGATAGACTATTCATTCAAGGCAACCGTGCAACACTGTTCGACCAATATCTGTTCATTTCGTCGGCCCTAGATGGTTCACAATAATTTTGAGTCTTGTTTTTTCCTTCTGCAAGTCCGCGATAGAAACGTTTTTCCTCTGCCAAAAAAGTTCTATTGCCATTCCGTCTTGCCGTCGCTCTCAGACATATTATATATATATATATCATATATCATATACATACTGCTTACAGGACCATGTGCCTCTGTTTAAGATAGTCGATCACTTCGTCAAGGTTCGTAGATGTTCTTGAACTGATGTTATGTGGGCGACGGATATCCTCCACGTGGCAAGTCAGTCTCTGAAACCGATTGTCCTTTCGAAATTGGTACAAACATTCTAGTTTTGCACTTATTTTACTAATCTTTTATAGTTGTTCGTAGCCCGGCCTCTAAATTTTATGCTGTTCAACCTAGCACACGCGACCGCAGCGCAATATGCAAGACTCTGCACCTGCAGCAAGCATATATATTGCTGCAAGTCAGAGGTTTTCAAGCCGCCAACTTACCTGAGAAGGTCTTTGTTGACTCTAACTTTTGACAGACCGTTTCTCATAGATGATTCTTGATCTTCGAGCTCTAGGATATCATCAGTAAAGCTCTGCATGAGACCATTGAGCACTTCAATGAGTTCCTCAGGAGCAGATGCAGGCTCCGGCAGCTGCAAGCCTAGCGAATGTCAACCATGAGAGAGTCCCCCTGCTACATTCCACAGACCTAGTCCCCGCTCATCTATAGCGTTTCGTTTCACGGGTATATGAATTTTCTCTTTCACCGCATCTGCGGGTTGCGCTATAGATGCTGCTGGTTGTTGTTGAACCTGTTTTTAGATGTTACTAACTTTAACCGCGGATATAAGGTGACGCCGCCTAATGGACCTTAATTAATAAGGAAGATGTTGTTCAGTCACTCTGTGGGCTAGCTTGGGATAAAGGTCCACAAAGAGAAGATGTTGTTCGCTCCTGACTGGTCCTCCCCTTTCCGTTGTCCAACAGTGACATCTGATCACGTTTCCATGCATTTCCTGCGTCCACTTGTTCCTATTTTTTGTATACGCACGCTGGAGTTGCTGGCGAAATACATTATCAACCTCGGATCTTATTCGGTTGATGGTTCTTCTAGGGAGGACGTTGCCATCTATTACTGACGCCTTCGTTATTTAATGTCATCTTGAATTACTCCTCTAATTTCTGGGAAATCCACTACAAATTTCTGGCGAAAGTACATTCCGTCAGGTAAAGTTGGGGTCGCTTTCATCTCGCATTCAAATTGGCAGCGCATCAAGTACTCATCAAGATTGGTTTTGAAAAAGGATGCGCTGCCGCGGCATTCGTGTGTAAATGGTCTGACATCATCAGCGCAGCAGTGGCCCCAAGGGCGCCCCGACGAGCATCTGGAAGCGACCAATGACGATATATATGTTCAAAAATGTCTGTATGGATTCATGAGTTTTTGGTGCTCCTCTTAGTCCCTTTCCTCGTGGCTCCCTGCCTGTCTGGCATCGGAAACCCTCCCAGTAGCAACGCTATAGCCAACATAGCCGTCAAATTCATGAGAGGAAAACAAAAGCCCTTTCGCGGCGCCAACGCGAGAACACCTTCGATAGGATCTAAAAAGGTGTAGGCTCCACACGGAGAGAAAAATCTAGGCATTAGCGCGTGAACATTTGACACATTTTAATAGCAAGAATTTCTCTTCAAACATATAAATAAGCACAGCTCTCACGCAAAAATGCCAAGAGTGCGAGCAAAATTTCCAAGAGCCTCCACGGACTTTTTTAGCGAGTCTCCTTGCGATTTTCCTTTAGGCCACGCCTCCTGTGAACATTAAGTGGTGCGAACGTGTCAAAAGGCAGAAGGCGTGCCCTAAAGGCAAATTGCAACGAGACTTACGGAAAAAGTCCATGCCATCTCAGGAAATAAAGCAAGAGACGCCTGCGATATGGGCTTGATAAATAGTCCATGCGTTAATACCTTGAACTCTCCTGCGCTAAACTCCGGAGTTTTTTCTCCGTGCAGAAGCTACTATCATGGTTCCTTGAAGCATCGAATCCCGAAGCAACTGGAACGTGTACGTCATCCACTACTGCTACTTCTACCCTAGAAGGTTAGCAAAGCGGGAAATTTACGCAAGAGACTTCGTACAAGACTGTTCCTTGGAGTCCGGTCTCTATCCGCGGATGACCTTACGCGGCAGACGGCACAGAAGGAGATAAAGGTTTCAGCTCTGGATACTTTTTTAGAGCTGCTAATCTTATGTAGAATGTTATGAGGAACAGTGTCGACGGACCAGATGAAGTGATCCCAGAAGAACAGTCTTTTGCATACTGCTCAGCTCGAAAAGAAGAGCTTGATATTTCGCCCGTTTTTCTTCCTCCTTTGGCCTGATAATGCCATCGGCTGGTGCCGCGATTTCAATCACGTAAATGATCTTCGTCTTGAGATCTTGGAGGACAATATCAGGCTTTGTAGCAATGATACATTGAGGGGTGGAAAATGAGAAATTCCAGTAGATCTTAAACTGATAATTCTCCACAACAGACTCGAGTTCCCCTTGGGCGTATGGCAAGACGGGCATTAGATCAACACCATAGAAGTGCCGGAGATGGTAACATAACACTTTTAGAGTCGCATTGTATCTTTCCATGTACGTGTAACATGCATACTTTGAGCATCCACTGAAAACAGGTCCAAGTATTTCTGGCTCTTGCATGCACGCTCGGCAGTTGGTATCGCCCACAGTTATATTCATCATGCGCTCGCGGTAAACTGAGGTATCTTTAACGCCGTCTTGACAGGCAAAAAGAAATCCCTCAATCTCTGATCTCAATCCAAACATGTTGGACAGATCCATCGATAGCTCTTCTCTACGTATAATGCCGTAGAATTTACCATGAAAAGTCTTCATGGTAAATGGTGGTAAATGGTGTTAGTGATGGTAGGCCATGTTTAGTGTTGCTGGAATCAAATGGGAGACAAATCATGTTGAAAACAAGTCATCGGGGCCCTTTTGAAGTTGTGACTTTGAAAACCCCCTTTTCGAGAAATACGCATCTAAAGTTGGTTAACATCGAGAATAGCAGTAATAAATATATCTAAAAATCTTTTTATATGACAACAATACGTTCTTCTGGTTCATATTAAAAAAACATGTCCAACGCCTATCTTAGGATCCCGCATTCCCAAGATGGGCCTCTTTTAAAATGTATAAAAATCATTTTATTTCATTTCTGATATTGAAAAATTGTATTTGCAGTACATCGATTGAACAATTAAGTACTTTTATGGTGCAGCATCCGTGCAAAATACATTCTAAATCAATAAATAAATGTTATGTAAGGCCATGCATGGAAAAAAAATTAAAAAAGGTAAAGAAATAACTAAATTTTTTTTTTTTCAAGTTGTAAACTATAAAGATGGTTTACTTGTGTAGAAGGTGAAAAAAGTAGGCAGTTATATTCTTGTGAATATTGCAGCTCCGGCCTTCGGATCTTATTTATATTCGCCTGGAATTACCTGCGTTCCGCACTGTCATGTGATAATATTCTACTTCTTCTCATTTTAGATTGATTCGGGAAACTTCACAAACGTCAAAAATTGCGCGCTTATCTCACTTGTAGCATAATGTACTATTTTGTTCAGGAAAACAGGGAAATAGCCGGGAATTGTGTTCCAAAGATTGAGTGGACTGACAAAGTAAACTTTCCGCTTACACTTTAACTCGAAGTACTTTCTACTTCTGAAGTCCATAAAAATTCGAGAATAATAGTGACACTTTCTGAATTACATTTTCTAAACTCCTGGCGCCACACATCAGTGAATTCGCGCAAAAATTCGCTATGAATTCGCTTGACGTTTTGGAACCGAATTTTCGCCCGAAATTCAGGTTGCGCATAGAGGTTCCCTGTACCAAGAGTTTCTGCTGAATACGGTTACAATTATTAATAAGTAGTCGCGGACAATTGTCCAGGAATGGTCCCGAAGGAATAACCCCTAAGAGGAGGCGTAGCAACCGTGCCGAAAGCTGAATGGCACCTGGGTAAGGTGATTAAACGGAGACTCTGGGATACCGGGCGGCCTCTCGGAGTATGCAGCCTTATCCTTGCATGCGGGGCTCTACAAGGATGAACAAACCCTTTCTCTAGCTGCTCGTGGGAACAAAAGTGATACGACGTAACCACCAAAAAATAGTAGATGCTGTTCAAAACGACCGAACGCTCAGAGCACCCGACAATGGTTCGGCAAACAGTGCCGATCACTCTAGAGTTCCAGGTGCTGAAAATAATTTGGATAAAAAAACACGGCGACAAACCGGCGAAACGACCACATTGAGTAAACGAATCAACTCAAGGATGACTTGCACTTCCACACACTGAACAAGACAAAGCTGCTGACAATCAAGCAGCATATTGTTGACAAAATGCGGGTGTTATATGTCGCAAGGAGGAGAATACAGAAGATGGAGAGATGGATCAGGAAGAACCAACAGTTTCTCACTGACCCACCGCGCCTCTTTAGCGGTCACCTTGTTTCTGTCAAGAATGCATCTAAGCCCGACGAGGTAGAGACTCTTTGGAGAGAGGTATACAAGATCTCGAAAACACTGGAGTTGAAAGAAGATACCGATAATATAATCCGCTTCATGGAGTTTTGCGACCTCACATTTAAAGTCGGAAACGCCCATTCCGCAGTCGCTGGTGTTAGGACGCACTATACTCATACCGAAAAAAGGCAACTTGTCCAACCCAGAGAATCGCAGGCCAATACGTTGTTTCAACACACTGTATAAGATCCTTACAGCTGTCCGAAACAACAGGATTGTTCGAAGAATTGAGCATTCACGGAGAGATATATACGAAAAAAGTGGCTCGAAAAAAGGTCTAACAGGCTGTCGAGAGAACCTGCTAATTGACAGGTGCTTCTGTAAAGACGCTGCAGCCCATCAGCGCGTTCTTGCAATGGCCTAGATTGACTGCCGGAAGGCTTTTGATTCAACCTCTCATAGACTTATCATCTATCTGTTCGAAAGCTTAAAGGTGCAGCAACACATAGTGAGATGCATAGAGAGATTGATGCCCTTTTGGAAAACTAGATTTACTATCTCATCTGGAAATTATCATGTGACAACAGGCAGCGTCACCTTCCAAAGAGGTGTCTTTCAGGGCGATACAATGAGCCTTCTGATTTTTAGCGTCATACTTTTGTCTCTATCTCTTGCACTTCGAAATTCTTCTGGGTAACTCTGCGGCGATACTAATCATCGCGAGCACGAGGTCACTCATGTAATTTATATGAATGACCTGAAGATCTATGCTGCTGGTAAAACAAACTTCAGAGTGCTTTAAATATCGCCAAGAAGTACACAAGAGGTATTGGAATACACTTTGGATTAGACAACTGTGCCAAAATTCATCTGAAGGAATGAAAGATTGTTGGCATTTCCGAAGCCTCTGCGCTTGTAGATATAAGTGTTATCAGACCTCTTAATACTGGAGAGACCTATACAAACCTGGCCTTGACTCAAAGTCCCGGTTCTGGTCTACTGGTTTGGGGTGGTTCAATGGACGAAGAACGATCTTACGGCCCTTGATGTCGCCACACATAAGATCATGCATATGCATCAGAGCCTACATAGTGTAACCAGGCTTTCCAACTTTTACCGTGTGCTCCACGGCTAACCACGTATCCTGGCTGGGGATGGCCCAGGATTGGAAAACCCAGTTACTTTAATAATCATTTACTTGGCGATCACCATGAAATAAATATCTTTCCTAGCCACTTACCTGTAGCTGCGACACCATCACCGGATTCAGCCGAGTTCGTGAGTCGCACTCTTTCGACTCACGAACCACCCACGAAGCTCCTCGAATTTATATTTAACACAGGCGCCAGGTAGGTTTCCCTACCAGAGCCCCGTTGGCGCCGGTCCTGTCGCAGCCACTGGGATGAACTTCTGGCTAACCGCTAGCCTGTCTGAGAGAAGGAATGGGATCGGTGGAGCGAGAGAGAGTCCACCCCGAAAATGACGGCAATAAAATAACTTTGAACACTCCGTTTGATAACAAAGAAAAATCAAATTCTAAATTTTATTTAAAACAAGAAATATCGGATGTGCACACAAAATAGTGCACAAGCCGATCACACTGTCGCGAATTACGCCCCCAGCAATGGTCGAGCAACCGCCAGAGTATTCACGCCGGCCACAAAATGGCCGACCGAGACGCCCGCCTTTGCATTACTCCGCCCGACGTATCGGGCGCGTGCCCACAGCCGCGGGTCGGTTGAGGAACGCCCGCCTCACTATTCGTAGCCGGGCCTTGAGCCGGGCGTGCCTCACTCCCGGGTGTCACGAGAGTCTCGGCCAGCACTAGCTTCTACGTCACACACGCGGTCCCCCCGGTCACGCCGCGCGAGGTCGAAAGAAGCGAACACTGTGAAGCCAAAAACCAATAAAGGCCACTAACCTTGTAGCCAACGGGCGTATTCGGTCCTCCGGTCTTCCATCTCGATATTTATTTCTGTTTCCCGATCTATCTTTCCTTAAAGTACAACTCCACGGCCTCGCCGGGTCTCTCGTCGCCGAGCCAGAAAACACAAGTGACAGGTCCCGCGTTCTTCTTCGCTTCCTTCCTTCTCGAGCCTTCGTGTCCTGCCTCTCGATTGGTCGGTTGGAGTGAAGATGGCTGGCCTGTCGATTTCGGCCAATGGGTGCCTTTGTACCTCTGCTGCGCGCTGCCCATTGGTCCTCACGTGCTAACTGGAATATGGTCGTTTACTGAACCACAGCAGCGTTGGGTCGTCCAGCCGTGCCGTGATGCAGGGCTGGTTGACTTAGTTACGTACTGCCTTTGACACTGCGGGTGAATCTTAACGGTTTGTGGTTGCAGGGTTGGCTCGTCCTGTGACTCGGTGATCGTCTCCGTACCACTAATCACCGCCGGCCGTGGCGCTGAGGTGTAGCATGTACTGTGAAACATGGCAAATAGTTGTGGCACCACTCTAATTGGTCGTGAAGCATGGCTGTCTGGTAATGACGCCATGTTTTGGTGCCAGTGGTGGGAGGTGGCGCTGTGGTGTCGCATGTACTGTGAAACATGGCGAATAGTTGTGGCACGACTCTAATTGGTCGTGAAGCATGGCTGTCTGGTAATGACGCTATGTTTCGGTGCCAGTGGTGGGAGGTGGCACTGTGGTGTCGCATGTACGGTGAAACATGGCGAATAGTTGTGGCACCCCCCACCATATCGGTGCAACATGGTCGTCCGGTAGTGACGCCATGCCATGCGCGGGACCTGTGCGCCGTGCTGACTTCGTTGTATCCTCCCGTCCTGCTTCCTTGATGTTGGCTGTCTGCGTTGTCTGCTAGCTGTCAGTTCACTACGTTGTTTACTTCTCGACCCCGTTCGTGCGAGTTACGGAAAGTTATAGCAAATTTACAAATAAGGATACTCTGGCGCTGCGGAGATGAGCGCATTATTATACAAAAATTCAAGGATGCCTAAAACTACACTTGCTTTTTCTGACTGGGCGGTAAGAGTGTGGTTTTTCTCTATAATAATATTGTCAGGCCGGCCTTTTCCTCGGACTCCGAGGTTAAGTCTGGCTTCGGCGAAACCCCGGAAAGTTGTTCCTCACAACTTTCTGCGTTTTCTCCGAAAACATCGTCACAATAGCTATTCGTCTGTTCCGCGATTATACATCTCACGCCGTCAAGGCGGATTTCTGAATTTCCAATGTCTTCATAACTGACTTGTTCCAAGTACAGCTTGCACCGCTGCAAATGGCAGAGATCCTCTCTTAAAAATGGTCAGGAACAACGAGATGATTGGCAAAGGAGCGTTCCTTTACAAAGCCGCGGAGCAAGCGGCCGAGACCGTTGGCCTGAATTTTAAGATCAGAAGTGACGAAAGTGCATTACTCCATCTAGATGCTTCACTTCTAAAAGCCGAAGTGAAGAAAGCAGAGGTTGCAAAATTTCACCAACAACTACTCGACAAGAAAATGCACGGAAACTTTCACAGAAATGTAGAAAAACAGTCCTTGTCGAAAGAGCAAACTTTTGCTTTCCTCAGATCATCACGGCTTAATTCAGGAACAGAGGGTTTTATTTTCGCATGCCAGGACGGTGTCATTTCTAGCTTAGCATACCGTGACCGCATTTTATTTCAAGATGTTCCCAGCGATAGGTGCAGAGCGTGTCGTGCACACGCTGAGTACCTAGAACACATACTATCGTGGTGTCCCACCCACACAGGAACGACATATATCTACAGACCTAATGCGGCTCTAAGAGTGCTTTATTACCATCTTTATCGCTCTTACGGTGTTGGCCACGACCCTGTCCTTCTGAGTGCTCCAAGGGAGATAGAGTCAATTGTCCAAAACGAGAAGTGCTACATTTTCTGGAACTACGATTTTCGGACATTAGTCTCTGTTGCACACTCGAGGCCTGACATTGTTCTCCAAGACTTCGAGAAACGAACTATATTCGTGATCGAATTCTCGGCTCCTTCCGAATACAACATCATTCCCAAGGAGAAAGAAAAGGTGGAAAGGTATCAAGACTTCAAAAGGGAGCTGCTACGACTGTACCCAAAATATTCGGTACAAGTAATTGTCCTTGTGATAGGTGCTCTTGGAGGTGCGAAACTATCACTGGTTCGTAATTTTAAAGCCATACCCACGTGCCAAAAATATGCCAAAGCACTTGCGAAATGTATGTAGAAAGCTGTCATCCTTGGGTAGCTTCGTGTCCTCAAAACACACGAGGGTTTCGCCGGCCTGTCGTTTCGATTTGTGTCATTTTTAGATGGCAGTTTCTCTCAGTGGGACCCTGCGGTGGTTGTTTAAGTATTGTTGTATTGCCCGAAACTTTTTCACCTGGGAATGGTAACAATTACTGTGCACAAGAATTTAACGCAGGCGAAACATTTTTCTGATAACTCCTACTCTTACAAAGTCTTATGTTTATTCTTCATATAATTAATGCCAAGACCGAAAAGGTTTAATTTTTTTCTATAATGCCATGGCCAGTCAACTATGTGGGCATACGAATTTAGATTTTTGTAAGTAAAATGGTGTAATAAATTTTTTATATTAAATTTAAAAACATGGATGCTTCGCTAATTCGTGTGAGATATAATAAAGAATATATACTGCCTTGTAGCTATTATCAGAATTTTTAACAATATAAGTATACTTTTATTATTTTTACCTTAAAAACAAACAAAATTGTACACATGAAAAGGACCCTTATGGCCGGTATTGAGTCACGTGTAGTTTCGTATAGCCGGATAAATTCCTTGCATTTTATTCCCAAGGCGAACCCTTTAGGGTTCAAACTTCAAAAATGACGGAACATTTTTGAAGTTGAAACTTCAAAAAACCGCTTTTCGAAAAAACTTATATAAAGGTGGCGAGTACCATAAGCGCAGATGTTATACTTTTTCTTCAAGCATGGAATATGTTCCGGTTGCTATAAAAAATGAGTATAGTTGAATGTGTTATCAGAAAGCAATATTTAAAAAAAGCACAGTAAACTCTTAATTTTTTAAATATTAATCCACTTTTTTACCTGCCGACTTTTTTGCAGGTCCATACGTTCACACGAAATGAAGTATCGAATTGAGATTGAGAAATTTTAAAATGATATAAAATGCACTGAAGAACGTCTATGTACTTATTTATAAAATTACAAACAAAAAATATCAGCAATTTTTTTTTGTTTAATTTTCTATAGAAATATTAACTGTAATATACGTCCTTCAACTCTTTTTATCTAATTGCCTAAATTTCCAACTTGATCTCATTTCATGTGGTCGTGCTTAGCTTAAAAAAACGTGAGCCGTCATTGGATGCAAGGTAAAAGTGCTAACTTCATACGATGTGAATTAAAGTGGTTCTCCTTTTCTTTTTCTGTTGTATGATACTGTATCATATTCTATCATAGTATATGATATTGTATCGCATTGTATGGTATTGCATCATATTGTATTATTTTGTATCACATTGTATATTGACATGTGATATTGTATCATAATGCATCAGATTATATCATATAGTATCACAGTGCATCTTTATAGTGTATCATGGTGTAACTTGGTAATGTATGTACTTGTAATGTATCGCATTGCATTATATTGTATTATGTTGTATCATACTGTATCATATTGTATCGTATCATATGATATTGTATCATATCACATCGTATTGTATCATACTACATTATATAGTGTGACAGTGTATCATATTGATTGTATTGGATTATATTGTATCGTTTTGCATCATATTGCATCATATTGTGTGATACTATATCAAGATCAAGATTCGGTCAAGATTCGGATTTACTTTAATATCCAGCTTAATCAGAGAAAGTCAACCTCTTCATTTTCCACCAAGCAGAACAAAAGAATGAGTCCCTTATTCATAATGCATCTACAGTCTTCAATGCTAATTATGTTCAAAACGATTTTTCTTTTGAATCGCGATCTGTGCTTACGGCATCAAATCGAATCTCTAAGTAACTTTCACTGTTCTAATGAAAATGGTTCACAAGATCTATTAATTGATTCTTGTTCAATGAAAACTTTTTATTGAGTAAACCAAATTAATTCAAAAGAAAAAATTCCGTCATCAAAACATTTTCGTCTTAAATGTAGCGATAATATGTATTGATGGAATAGAATGGTGAAATAGAAGACTTCAACTATTCACGTAAAAAACGAAGGAAGAAAACGACGTAAAACCAATAATGTGAAAATGCAAAGAACTCATCAGTACTCGCACTATATAATTGACAATAACACTGGCAGACACTTCGATTCCAGTTCAAAGAAACCTGCAATTTGGCATGAAGGTATTTCCGGACGAAAAAAAGATCAAATTATAAGTGCTTTCCATGGTTTTTTTCTTGCAAAGCACGATAAGAAACGAATCGTTATTTGGCTCGATAATTGTTCTGCGGAAAACAAGAACTGGTGTCGTTGTGCGGTTCCTGTTTATCTGGTTAATTCAGAGAATGTCAAAACTGAGATATAATGCAAGTTAGGGTGAAGCGAAGAAGTTATAATTCAGGGTAAAACTTAGCTTATTAGGGCATAGAAAATTTTACCTCAATTTAACTTTTTTAAATCTCGCATTATCAAGAACGGCACGAAGTTGGTGTCTTAACGGAGACTTAGGGAAATCAGGTCGAATCCCATAGTATGTAGACTCGTTCCCTGCAAGTGGAACTCTGCACGGGGTGTTCTTTATTTCCCTAGCTTGTCTTGGGACCAATTAGCGACACACAAAAAATAAATAAAAACAAAAACGATGACAGCTCCGATTCTTGACCCTCTCCTATCCCACCGCCAAAGGTGGACGGCTCCTCAGTATGCAGTCCACCAGGAGCGGTGCAGACTTCTGTCAACCATGGCGACAATCTGGTTCATGTGGAGCAACTCCTCAGGCTTATTCTACAGGCAAGAGGAGGATGGACTCCAAAGACAATCCCCCGAACAGGAAGTCGAAACGGCAGAAGGCTCTGAATATGCAGGGCATCACTTTCGCGCGAATGGCTATCAAAGCACTGGTGAGTGATCTCGTTGCGTCGGGTTATCCTGCAGACTGTCTAATCGCTAGAAGTTGGACAGGCTGAGGGAGGAAATCTCCACAGAGATTGACGCGTTACCCCGCGAGGGTCGCGCCTTCAGATTCAACGATATCTTCATCAAGTGGGGGCCATTGTAGTAAAGGCCACAGACATCTGGTCACGGGACTGACTAGTAAATAAAACTCCAGCGTTTAGGCTTAAGGAGGGACTAAACATGGAGATCAAGGGAACGAAGTTTTTCCAAAGGTACCGCAGAGCGACCGCATTGATTCCGGGCACGCCCGAGGATCAGCCGCCCACTTTGGTTTTTCGCCTCGACTTATTTCACAGGTGATGCTGAGAACCCTCATCCTTTTAGAGAGGTGGAGGTTCTAACTTCACAATGCCAGAAGAACAGGATTCCTCTGCTGTGTGTGGAAGCACAAACATCAACGATAGAGGGAGATATTTAATTGAATATCTAGCAGGCACTAAGCTGGAGATTCTGAATCGGGGAGATACTCTCATATTCCATATTGAAAACAGGAGTGAGGTTCTCGATTTCACTCTATGCTCAGAAGAACTGAGGACTCTCGGACCACAAATATATCTTGTTCCGGTTAACTTTGCAAAAACCGGTGGTTTCAAAAATCAGAGACCCCAGGAATGCACTTTGGGACTCATGTAAAGAAGACCTTAAAGGAAAGCTTTTGGAATGCCCCACAAGCAACGGCACCATAGATGAGTTAGAGCGCGCGCGGATTTTCCGCGAAGGGCTCTGAATACATCATATGAGAAGAATTTCCCTGCAAGCACAATTAAGTCAAGGAAAGGAGCAGAATGGTGGAATACGCACCTGGAGAAACTTCTTAAAAAGACTAGAACGTTGTGCAAAAGGGTAAACAGAACTAAGTTGCCTTCAGACTGTGGCAGCTATAAGGTGGCTCAGTATGAATACAATAAACGTATAGAAATTTATAAACAGGAAGATTAGATGGGCTTCTGTGAGGAATCGAAGATGAATCACCTGATGGAAGTCCACTTCCCGGGTTTCTACCGAACACAAACCGACTAAGAGATGGAAGGCTGGAGCCAAGAGATTGAGAAGGCCGATTGAAATTTGTCCACCAAGGTCGTGGATATCTATAAGACGGAATGGGCTGTTGTGTGTTTCTGCCTCTTCAAATCACCAGGGGAGCATGGTGTCTATCAAGCTCTCTTACAAAAGGGCATGTATTTCGTAGTCCCTCCACTGACGAAACCATTTAGGGCAAGCGTTGCCCTAAAACACGTGCCATCGGCATGAAAGGATGGCTTAACCCCCTTCATCCTAAAGACGCTAGAGAATCTGGTCGAGAGATATATCAGTGACGAGGTGCTTTTAGCCTCCCCGCTGCACAGAGGGCAGTAGGCCTTTCATACAGGCTGCTGGGTAGAAACTGCGCTCCATGCTGAAAGGAAAGGGTATTCTGTGGGTTCCTTCTTGGATATAGAGGATGACTTTAGCAATACCCCTTCTGAAGTCATCTGTCGAGAGGCTTTGAGGTGTGGTGTCCCAGACAGCTAGTAAGCTGAATAGGAAGTATGCGACGCCACAGCCGACTCGAATGCAGATGGGACTAAGGCCTAGTCAGGGTGACAACGCCACGAGGATGCCTACAGGGATACATGGATGACTTTGTAATCCTAATCAGGGGGGCTTACCTAGAAAGGTCGATGCGTCTTACAAGGTCGGCGCAGCCCATCGTAGAGCTATGGTGCGACAGCTCAGGCCTCTCGGTAAAAGATGAATAATCCTAGATAACAAACAAAACTAGGGCGAAGTACCTTAAAACATAATGCAGGAAGTTTGTCATGACATTTTGGATGTGCAGAAGAGCCTCTGGTTTGACGTGGGGTCAAGGGCCTAAAATACTTTCATGACTCCACTCTGTTGTTTTTAAACCAAGGCTTCTGTACGCGGCCGTTGTCTGGTAGCCCAGGGCGGGATTCAAATCGATGCATGACGGGCTGCGACGATTACAAAGGCTAGTGTTAATGGGTGCGATGGGATCAATGAGAACTACGCTTACAGCGGCGATAGAATTCATGATCTGTGAAGAAGCCCTAATGTTGCGATAACTGCAAGGGCGGCTCACGCGATGGGCCGTCTGTCAAGAGAAAATAACTTCCCCAAGACTTTTCGCGGCTACATCCCAAGCAGGGATATATGGGAAGAAAACTGTAACCCAATACTTCAAGGGGAAATCTGGTACACAGATGGCTCCAAAAGTTTCGGAGGGTCAGGAGCAGGAATCTATGACAGCGCCGGAAGGAGGGAATAGGGATCCAGCTTGGGCGGCATTCTACCGTTTTTCAGGCATATAGGTTTTGCATACAGGAACAATGTGGCCCTCATATGGGTCCTGAATCACATAGGGATCAAGGGCAACGAAACAGCGGACCAGTTGCAAAATGTGGCCCAGCAAGTGGATACATAGGACCGGAGGCGGTACTGGGACTAGTGTCTTGCTGCGATGACATGGCCATCAAAAGCTGGATCGGGAAAAAGCACCGAGAATGCTGGGAATTAAGCCAGGGTTGCCGAATGGCGAAAGTCAACCCAGGCTATACGTACAGGATGGACAGAGCCAAGGCAATCTTGTGTTACCCAAGAAAAGCATAAGGGCAGTGGTTCAGATGCTTATAGGGCACAGGCACCTGAACTATCACATGTGTGAAATGGGGTGCAACCCCACGACAGAGTGCAGGAAATGGAGCAGGGATGCTAAACCATCCCAGAATGTCTTATGCCAGTGCCCGGAATTAGCTAGACTCAGGCAACAAACCCTTGGGACCCATTTTATGAATCCTGAGGAAATTATAACGCGACCAATGATTGGCATACTAGGCTTATCCGAGAGGTCTAGGATAAACTACTGAGAGCGAATAGTTAAGGGTGTGGCACAATAGACTTTATAGCTTGAGCGCGAAGGGGGCACCATTAGAGCACCCCGCCCACAGTTTAACTAAACTTGAACTAAAACTAAAACAATTAATCAAAATAAGTCTAGTTTGAAAAACATTTCAAACTTCACGGTTTAGGTTTAGTGAAAACGTTAAAATTCGACTAATGTATACGATAATGAGAAATAAAAAGTCCGGAATAGTTGTTCAGAGATTCAGAAAGCGATTTGAAATAAAATTCTCAATGCAAAATGACATAAATACTATAGGTATCAGTTTTAAATTATTTGTTTTATTATAATACATTTTACATCAAATACGATATGTTTTGATTTGTAAAAAATAGTTCTAAAAGAAAAAGATATACATTGGTATGAAAATACGTAGCCGAAAAATGTAAAGCTGCTTGATTGTGTAAACAAGGCAAGGCAGAAAAATTTGTCAGTGGGTATCATAGGTACATCCATCATTCCAGGTAAGCAAACGATAGCAGCATCAGTGGGTATCACAGGTACATTCAGCATTACAGGTAAGCAAACGATAGCAGTGGCTTTACAGCTACTTTACTACTTTATAACAACAGGTAGGCGGGCTGAAAAGCTTAAGCTAAAGTTCCAATAATTGAAATTACCAGATTACGCATAGGGGAAAGTCTCATTATCTCAGTACCCTTTATACTAAATTTCCTAGATATTTATTGGATTCTGATTATACGATAAAGACTAATTGACAATGAGATACGTTTGCCTGTGAAAAAACTACATTGGCAATAGCATTCGCGTATAAATTTATAATGCCGGTGGCAAATTCACGTAAGGCGGACATTTTCTTACTTGTAGAAAACTTTGTGCTATCTGGGGTAATTTTATTTCTCATACTTATACTGAGATTTTGTTGCAAAATTATCAATATTAGGATTATCGATAGAAAAATGGAAATACTTTTATAAATTAAGTCAGTTTGTTTCCTTATAATTAACAAGTAATTGTTACATTTTACCTATTGCAGGCAGTAGAATACTCAAGGTAAATTTTAAATTCTCGGCTGGATTTCGCATTTATCGGCAATGCGTGTTTATAAAAAAGGAACACCTAGAGAATGGGATGACATATCTTTAAACCTTGTTCTTAGAGATATAAAAGAAAAACAAGTATCCATTGCTGAAGCTTCTGAACCTCATAAAGTAGCGGATAAACATTGAGGAAAATATGGAAATGGTATTACTAACGGTGGTTTGAATCATCTACCAGTGGTTAAGCATGGTGGATTTAGAACCATATTATCTGATGAACAAGAAAATGAACTGGTGGAACATCGACTCATCACTTCAGCAAACAAAAATGGTATGGCAGGAAGGAATTTGTATTTCATGTTCATGAAAGACACCCTGGACTCCCACTGCGAACTCCAAAAAGTACTTCGTTTGCAAGAGCGATAGGATTCAACAAGGTGAAGGCAGTAAAAGGGAAATTCTTTAATTTACTCACTGACCTTGTGAATGTGCACAAATTTCCACCATGCATAATTTGTAATGAAGATGAGAATAGAACTACAGTTGTGCCAAAAAAAAAACATCCAGAAGTCATTTCGCAAAAAGGTATTCGTCAAGTTGGATTTTTAACATCAACCGAACGTGGCACAAATGTGACAGCAGCCTTTTTATACAATGTTGCGGGAAATTTTATACCACCATTGATGATCCATCGGAGGGTCGAATATAATTCAAAGTACCTCGTAAATGCCCCTTCAGGCAAGTGTCTTGATTTCCATCCTTCTGGGTGGCTGCAAACAGACATTTTTTACGCAACGTAGTTTAAACACTTTCTGAGTCATGTGAAACCAACAGCAGATGATACAGTATTATTAATTCTGGATGGACACTCAACGTAAACCAAGAGTTTAAAGTTTCTCTTAGCTGCTCGAAAAAATTAAGTGTACATTTTATGTATTCCTAAAAATATGTAATAATATAAATTAATGTTTATATGTACTAATGTATACCAGTTACGTTTAAAACGATCCGAACGGATTTAAATATAAGTTGTTATTTTATGTTCAGTTATACTTAATAAAGTTCTCGAAAATAATAATTAAGTAAGAATTATTATGAACTTATTATTGTTAAGATT
>CAKNWT010088333.1:0-16627 GCA_932066315.1 Andricus coriarius | reverse complement strand
AGGTGTGACTCCTTCTCGCAAGAGAAATGGATCGCCCAGAAAATAAGTCAGAGATAACTTGCGTTCACGATTTAAGCTTGCCATTGCATCGGCTCGCCGTTTTTGAAGTCTGAAATATTTTTTAAAAATATTTAAGATGTTTTTGGAATTATTTGATAGCTTTGCTGTCAAAGAATAATAAATAATTTAATCATTTATATTTTCTCAGAGATTATAGAAGAAAAATTGGAAAAATAAAATAATGGATACTTTTTGGCATGATAAAATTTCATTTTTATAAAATTTTATCAATTTTACAATGGATTCTTTAATTAATACAATTTTTGTTAAAGATATTACATTCTTCAGCAAATATACGTAAAAATGAATTCAATTTTTTAAAACAAAAAAATCTAGGCGGACATGAACCTATGTTTTAACCTAGGTCTAAGTATAGGTTTAAACCTAGGACAGACCTGGCTTTTTCTTTCGGCCACGTGGACCAAGTCCCAAGAAAAGACCAGGTTTTTTCGGGAAGTGTGCTATGTGGGATAAGGACTCAGCGCAATTTTTATTTGTTTAATGGTTTCAATGTTGTGAGGTCTAGATCTGATTGATATTGTGTTCTAGATTGTACAATCGAGTTTTGTAGGCATTCCGTATAGTCATTAAAGGTGATTGATTTCTTGACATTAGATTTCACCCCTTTTGCTTTTTTAATAACGTCTTCTCCGTTTACGCAAGCCTTGACCCTGGTGGTTTGTAGTGTTCTGGACAGAACGGCAAGTCATTGTGTGCATCATGGAGTTCGGCTGGATAATCCAAATCTACTTCTAGTGTCGTTTTCCAAATAAATTTCTTTTTATTTTTAATGTTATTTTTACGATTAAAACAAAAACTACGAGTTAGATCAAAAAATTATTAATGGAAAATTTGTAACTCTTTTTTGAATAAGCAACTTTTGTAAATTCATTTTTTTTCACAGTTTGTGTCGTTTGTCCAAAAATTTAATTGTTTAATTCTTGATCTCGTTTTTTTACGAATAAAGCAACAACCACGCATCATATCAAAAAATAATTAACAACAAATTTGTAGCTCTTTTTGGGTGAACAACCTTTGTCCAATTGTTTTTTTTTTGTAGCTTGTGTCGTTTGTCCAAAGATTTTTTTTTAATGCTGTTTTTTGCGAATTTAAACAGAAGCTACGCGTCCTATGAAAAAGTGATTTTTCACAAATTTGTAGATTTTTTTTAAATGCACAATTTTTGTGAATTCATCTTTTTTCGTATCTTGTATAGTTTGACCGGTAAATGGAATTTTTTATTTTTCATTATTTTTATGTGCGATCAAAATTTAAATTTTCGATTTTTCAAGAAAATTCAAAAAGTTGTTATCACAATTTTTTAGGGTGTTCAAAAATCAATGCTTTTCTCGTATTGACTTTTTTAATATCGTGCGTTGTTTGACTTGAAATTGTCATTTTCGTTTTATTTTTAAACTTGTAAATGCTATAACTCTGGTAATTTGTTTGCTATCGAAAAAATTTATAAGGATAAATTGTTCGTATTTTTAAATACTACGAACAGCCGTACATAGAATTTTAAAATTCTAGAAAAGTAACCTCAAAAATTTTGAAAATGCTTCAATTTTTTGAATTTGTATCCAAAATGGCTGGCTAACGAATTTAACCTTCATTTTATGACAGTAAAAGAGTGTACCAAATGCCAATCCAATCTGTCAATTCTTTCGAAAGTTATCGTGCTGACAGACTACAAATCTATAGACACACACACACACATACAGGCAGACACATTAGCGAAAACTTGTTTTTCGGGTTCAGGAGGTCTCAAAAAGGTGTATATTTGAAAAATCGAGGGGGGGGGGTAATTTTACACAAATTTAATACCTTCTCTGATAAGAATTTTAAAAAGTACGTGCCTACGATTTATCTCCTGTGAGTAATCGCCGCTACGCTCTTACGTGACAGATCGTAGTAGTGGAAGAACATATATTATTATCCAATAATGTAATTTAATTTAATATAATTTCACGACTTCAAGTTTGATCAAAGCTTTAATATTTTGAATTTAATTGACCAGAAAATTAAAAAAATATAACTTTTTTATATTGTTTAAACTAATGTTAAATAAACATTTCCTCTAACATTTTTAAAAGCTGAGCAATTACAGAATAACTTTTGACAGGTGACTAGAAATATTAACAAAAATTATGCCTGCGCAAAAATTCCAGTGATACCTAGAAAAACTGGAAGTATCAGGATTTGGAATTATCCGGTGCGGCTGAGTTGTATTTCTTGGCTCATTTATTCCTTCATTATGTCATTCTTAAAATTAAATATATTAATGCGCATAAACGAGAAAATTTTCCGATTTTTAAAAAACTGTGTAAATTAATTTTAATTTATTTATCATGCTGCATTTAATAAAGCTTCTGGCCAAAAATTTGTTACACTTAAAATTAGAACATTATAATTAACGTTGCTTATTTCTGCGTGCTTGAAAGATAAAATCGTGCATTTGTTTCTTATTTTTGTTGATTAATTTAAAATGAGACAAATTTAAAATGGTTGAAGTTTGAATGCTGCGAGTTATAGTTAATTAAATTTTATAAATTTCAAATCTTAAGTAAATCTCTAACTTGGAATGATTAAATTTTAAATTATGTACAAAAGTTTCAATTCTGCTTTTTTCGATTTTCAATATTCAATTTTTTAAATTAGAATGCTTCAAATTTGATAACAATATTATTCATTCTAAAAGACTTGATATTCTTAATTATGAAATTTAACGTTAAAAAAATTTCAAACTTCATAATTAAATAACAAAACTTTTCCAAAATTGCAGGCTACTAACTAGTATTGGATTGAGCCTTGTCTGACTATAAAACACCTTTACTACTCACAGGGAAATACTATTCATGCAGTGCAAATATTCCGATTTTTTTATGTTGCAAAATCATTTTAGGTTAAATTATAAGTATTCTTCATACTTAAAACAGCTTGATGTAGCATTTTTATACCCTAAAATGTTTAGTTGAAACAAAACGTATATTGATCAAAATTAAAAGGTTGACAATATCATGTCCCTGGAATATATTACGCTCGTTTTTAGATGAATCAATTTCTTAATCAAACAGTTTTACTAAGCGTATTTTCTCCAATGATATCCTATCTGCCAATTAGTAATACTTTACTCCCTATCATAATAAAGTCGATTAAATATGAGTATATGTCATCTAGTAACGTGTCCCTGACTATCTTTTTGCAAATTTATGGCGTTATGTCTTTGAAAAAAAAGCTTTTATTATAATGTTTGGCAACATAAAAATGATTTCTAAACATAAAAGTTTAATAAATAAACAAAAAAATATGAAACTAATTGATGTTTATTAAAATTAATCTATATACTTAACTTCCAAATTAAAAATATGACTAAAATAAGAATTATTACAATCAATAAGATCCGTGAAACACCATTTAATCAAACAATATTTTCTGGAATACTGGAAAATTTATGAAAATAACTTGAAAGCATTTAAAGCCCCTTAAAATCATTGAAACTTTCGGAGATCTGATCAAATTCGTTAAAATCCTTTAAAAATCACATGGAATCTTTTAAAATATCCTGAAACCTTACATAGGTCCCATAAAATCCTTCAACATCTTCCAACATTCTAGAAAATTCTTTGAAATCGAATAAATTTTTTTTATAATACCTTAAAATCATTAGACCTTTTTAAAATTCCTTGGAAAGTCTTTTAAAATACCCAAAACCTTATGGAAAGTTTTTAAAATCCCTTAAAAACTTTAGCTCTATTTTTGGTTGCAGATTTACCTTTTTTAGTTGAAAAGTCATGTAGTTTGTTGAAAATTTGATTTTTTTGGTAAAAAATTAATCTTTTGAATTTAAAAATACCCTAAAATGTTTATAAATCCATTTGATTTATTAAAATGTATTAAAAATTCCTCGGAATCTTTAAAAAAATCCTAAAATCTTTGAATTTCTTTAAAAAACTTCAATTTATTAAAATCTATTGAAAATTCTTTAGAATCTCTGAAAATACTCTACAATATTTCAAATCCTTTGAAATCCTTTCAATTAATTGAACCCTATTGAAATTTCTTTGTAATCTTTTAAAATACCCTAAACTAATTTAAATCCTTTGAAATCCCTTTCATTTATTTAAATATATCGAAGATTCCCAGGAATTTTTTAGAATTTCCTAAAATTTTGCAAAGCTCTGGTTGATATTCCTTGAAATTCCTTTAAAATATTTGAATTCCTAAGAAATCCGTTCAGATCATCGGAAATTCATTAAAATACCTTATTGAGAGTCTTTAAAATCTCTTAAAATTATTGAAATATTTGGAAATCTTATAAAGTCCATTAAAATTCCTTAAAAATCCCTCGAAATATTTGAAAATGTTGGAGATTTTCTTAAATCTCTTTAAACCCTTCATTCTTGTGAAATTCTTTGAAATTTATAGAAATATTATAAAAAGTTTAGAAGTTTTTGATATCTATTGAAATCCCATACAAATACTTTGACTCATGCAATCATTAAAAATACCCTAAAACCTTGTAAATCCTATGAAATCTTTTAAAATCTTACAAGTTTGGAAGTTTGAAATTTCTTGAAATCTTTAAAATAATATTAAATCACGAAAATATCGAAAGCATTATTGTCGCTTTTACACAAAGCCGATTGGTTTATTTGAAAAACTCGAAGAAAAGAATATTGTCAAATTCACACAAATAATTAAGAATTCAGTTTGACTTGAAGGGTTATTACAAATATTTCTTGAAAATACACATTTGGCGGGCCTGTCTTTATAATGGACTTCAAATGAATTTCGGAAACTTGTATAGTAGGGTGGGTCGAAAATCACCAATTTCATAAATCGCAAACAATACCATGCCTAAAATGGGTGCATTAGGACCGCCATGAAGCGTACTGAATGTGGAATCGATCAACTTAAATCTAGATAACGCGCACGAGCAAAATAGGTTTAAAAAAATTATTTTATGCAGAGTTTTAATGTTTTTTTTTATTTCAATTTTTTTACATTTCTGGGGTTCCTTAGACTCTTCTCAATTTTTGTCAGATTTTAAGATACTATTTTGCTAGAGATAATCATGTTTTAATATACCCTTATTTTTAACTTTTATTTTTCGCGCCCATAAAAACATAAAAAAAATTTCGTTTGGTTTCTGTAATTCATATTATTATTATTGAAGATATTTTACTTCTGGGACACGAATAACTAATATATTATAGTCTATTAATGACAACAATGTTTCATTCACTAATAGTATTTGGCGAATTTTAGTGATATCACAACATTCTATTCTGAAATTTTGATGACTTCTCACATAAATGTATACTACAATTTTGTATTGAATGCTGGTAAGAATGTATTATTTTGCGGCGTTCTTTTACCCTCGTTTCCTTTGAGGATGTGTAATTTTTTAACCTAAATATATCAATACGATGAGTTTTTGTGCATATAGTTCACATTCTAAATTCATGTTAAATGTTGTGTCGTATACCTTAAAAATTCGTATTTTTGTGTAAAAAATGCATTCCTTTGGTGGAAAATTTAACTCAGTTTAATAAAAATTAATTTATTTGTTTGAAAAAACATCTTCTTTTGTTCACAAACATTAATCTGTTTGGATTGAAAATGAACTTTTTTATTGAGAATTCAACAGCTTTATAGAAAATTCGTATGTTTTTATCGAAAATTGAAATTTCTCATACAAAATAAAAGAATTCGTCCGAACGTTAAAGTACTTTGTTGAAAATTCATATGTTTTGTTTAAAATTCAACTGTTTTGTTGAAATTTCATTTCCTTTGAGGTTGAGGATAAATTTATTCAAATGAAAATGTAACTACTTCATTTTTTGTTAAAAAATTTATCATTTGTAGTATAAAATTGATGTACTTTTTTAACAATTCGTATTTTTGTGTAGACAATTCATTCTTTTGGCTTTTTGTTGAAAATTATTTTCCTTTTTGTTTAAGAATTATTTAATTTAAATGAAAATTTATCTATTTCATTTTTTGTTTAAATGTTTGTTCATTTTTTAAGTTATTTTTATACAAATTGGATTATTCTACGTTTCAAATCAAGGTACAATAATGTGAAAATAATTTTGCAACGAAAGTACAAATATGTTTTCAATGTTACCCCCTAAGTTCATTTTTGCTTCTTTAACCCAAAATTAAATCTCCTTTTTTTACTTTTTGATCCTATGATATGAAAAATTTTACTTTAAAATTAACACTTCAATTGTTTTCCATATCTGCAGAGATCAAAATCTTTTAAAGAGATAAAAATTGCTCAACAATCGTTGGTTTGAGGTTTGGCATTTGATCACGACTAAGATGAAGTTGGTGTTCGTTCTTCAAAAGCGCTACCTTTAAACTTTTAAGTACTCGGTTAGTTTAATTTTCTTTACAAGAAATTTCATTAATTTCGAACTTACTGAATAAACTGTTTAATTAGTGAGTTCTGTAAATTAAATGACTGTTAAGAATACCTGAAATTTGTAAGCGAAAGTCTTTTGACATTTTCGATACTCAAAATACTGACATTTTTAAATAATTGACTTCCCATTTATTGAGTAAGCTTACGATTAATGTAATTTTTTATTAAGACATGAAATTATATCAAATATTTCAAAATCCAAATTTAGCTGTTCAAATTATCAAATTCGCAATATCTTGATTACTAGAAAATACGAATTTCGAAATTCTCTGACTTTCCCTGACTTTTCCCTGACCAAGTTTTCATTTTCCCTGACCATTCTAAATTTGTCTTTTAGGTATAAAAACAACCTTACACCTAGGAGGTTTAAAATGTCAATGTAAACAACAATTTTCTTTTAAAATATATTTTAAACAATTTTAGTGACAACAGTTATACAGAATTTTATAATAGGTCATCCTGAAATTACAATTAAATAAATTTTCAATAAAATAGTTAAATTTTCGACCAAAGTGATGAATCTTCGATTAGAAAAATTAATTCTCAATGAAAAGTATGATGGTTGATATTTCCACCAACAAATATTTTGATTTTAAATAAAAAACAGTTGGATTAAACCAAAAAATACGAATTTTCAACAAATTGTTTAAGTACTTAATTAAAACAGACTAATTTTCAACCAAAAAGAGGAATTTTCAACAAAAGAGTTGAATGTTCAAGCAAGAAAGATTTTTCAATCAATAAAGAAAAAAAAATCTAATCCAAAATGTTGAGTTTTTAAGCCAAAAAGACGAATCTTTCACAAAAAAGTTGAATTTACAACTAAAAAATGTGCATTTTATAACAAAATCATTAAATTTTCAACTGAAAGAAGACGAGTTTTCAACAAAATATGTGAATTTTCGACTAAAAAAGAAAAATTTTCAACCAAAAATAGAATAGTTTAATTTTCAGTTAGAGAAATAAGTTTTGAACCGAAAAAAAAATTTCAACGAAACAGTTCAATTTTCAACCAAACAGATGAATGAACCAAAAATATTAAATGTATATAAAAAATTCGACAAAAAATGGAATACTTATATTTTCAGTTTAAAAAAAATTAATTAAACTGGATTTTCAACCAAAAAGGCGAATTGGTCATCAAAAAGATTAACATTCTACCACAAAAGCTGAAGTTTAAAAAAAAATACAACAAATTTAAACCAAATAGTTCTATTTTTAACTGAAGAAGATAAATGTTTAACCAAACATGTGATAGTTAAATTTTTAGTTTTTTATGAATAAAAGAAACTAATTTTCGAATCAAAGAAATTAATTTTTAACCAAAAGGATTAATTTTCGACCACAAGAGATTGATGTTTAATAAAATACATGAATTTTGAACCAAAAAATTAGTTAGTCAAAATGAAGATTAATTATCTACCACATAAGACAAATTTTCGAGAAAATACATAAATTTTCAAGCGAATAGTTGAACTTTCAACTGAAGAACATAAATATTCATCCAAACATGAAATATTTAAACTGTGAGTTATAAAAAGATAATTTACTAAAACAAATGTTATGAAAATTATTAAACTTTGAACAAAAAACAAGGGTTTTCAAATAAAGTGATGAATCATCACAGAAAAAAATTAGCCGCTATTCATGAATAGCGAAAATCTTGAAAATTTTATCAAATACAGTCAAGTCTCGGCTATTTCAGTGCCGCGAAACGTAACGATTCGATAATTGCAAGGCTGAAGGATCTCCTACCTCTACCGCGACATTCAGGTTATTTTTGTCAAGCGGCGTTCATTGGCTTCATTTATTAATAATGTGATATTACAAGTTTATATTTTGTAATTTTAAATAGACTCGCACTTTTCGGCACGTAGGCAGTTGAAAATGTCGCGGTCCGTTAGCATCACTGCATGCATAAGTGTTTTTATTGACGTAGGATGTGACAAATATAACATTTCCTTAAAATAGTACGATTTTCCAACTAAAAATCAATATAATAGAATCAAAAAACCACACAAATATTTTGCGGAATATTGAGTTTTGTAGGATGACGTCACGGTGATGCTAGGATAGGTCAGGGGTGTGTCACGCCAGTTATTCCAGCCTAGAGGAAGCTGGTTCTCAACTTGACTTATTGGAGAAACAGCGAAACTGCGGCGCTGATCGCCTTCCGCCAAAATTTTGTTTAAATTTGTCGAAAGACTCATAAGTGTCGAAATAACCAAAATGGATGTGTCAACATCCGATGACGAAATATAACCTTTGAAATCTCTTTGCGTGTAGCCCGCCTAACGTAGCAATTTTATAAAAAGTTGTAGAATTTTTGCTTTTTTTTTGGTAAGTTCCCTCTGTTGGGCATCGGTATTTTACTAGTTCATGTATTATTTTACGAGTTTAGGTATACATAATCGCTGTGCATAATATGAAGATGTTTATACCACATTAATATTTTATAAATGTGAATATAATCGAAAAATTTCATGAATTCTGATATTTCATTTAAGTTTAAACAAAATAATTGGGCTAAAGGCGATCAGCTCTGCAGTTTTGCATTTTCGCTTTTGAGAACTATAATCATAATAATCGTGGCATGCCCCTGGGATATGTGGAAATGGCCGAAAGGTTAGCATAATTCTTGGCATGGGATTATAACTGCATACGCCTTTTTGGATCAAATATTCTAAACGTAAAAGTAAGATATAAAGGTAAGGACAAACTAACTTTAAATCTTGGATATTTTATTTTACTTCGTGACACTGAAAGGTCGTCAATCGATAAAATAATGGAACATGATTGAGAAAATACATTCTAAACTTGAAAAATATTACCATTCGTACATTAATAACTTACTTTAAAGTTTAGAATATTTTCTCCAAAAAGGCGTATGCATTTCCATGACGTCATGCTAAAATACTCAATTCAAACCAACGAAGGCTTCCTGTTCTTCGGCGCAACTTGAAATAGGTGAGACTTCACTGTAGTTTTATTGGGAGAAAAATCCTGAGACCAGCGTCATATTTTCAGGATGATTCGAGCAAGAACTGATTTAAATACACTGTCAATACCAGATTTTTCCCTTTTTCTTTCTAAGAGGTATTCATCCTGGAAAATATGGAACACCTTTAAAGTGTCAAATTTTTAAGTGATGTTTGTCATCTTGCAGGATCAATTACGATGTAAAAATAAGCTCAAATTTTCAATAGAATCAGCAAGAATTAATAGTTTGTGTTAAAGTTTATTTTTCCAAAATAATTATTTAAATGGTAATAATAAAATGAAAATGTGGAAAAAAGGTCATTTTTAATTTAGTGTAAAAATATCATTTTGACTGTCATTTAACAATTCAGTTAATTGTGCTCATGTCAAATAAAAATTAAAATACTGTTGAATGCGTCTGTCTTAATCAAATAAAATGTTACGTTATAGATCTTCCATTTTTCTCAGTTTCATCATGCACGTAAATGTTAAATTTTTCTTTTTCTTGAACTTTAAGAATAAAGCATTATTTTAAAACATTATTTAAAAATATTATAAATGAAAATTTATTTATTTATTTAAGAATAAAATCTTGGTGTAAAAATAAAGTAATTTAATAGATTAATGTAAATATGTCCAGAAAACGTGGTAAATGGAATCTTATAGAAAATTCAAATCAAATTAAAATAGTGACAAAAATAATCTGCTAATTAGAAAGAATTGTAAGTAAATAAAAAAAATGGTGTCATTCATATTGAATTTACTGGAATTTTCTCGATATAATTGAAGCTTCGGCAGCGACAACGTCGAATCAACAAAAAAATATATTTCGCTGGTATCTTTATTCAAAATGTCAGTAGATGATGAAATGGTTTGTTATATAGGCTATAACAAAATCTTGAAAAATGGACCGTACTTCTTGATCTCGCAAATTACTTTTTTACACACATTGTAATTAGTATGAATAGAAGAAAGATGTTGTATGTTGATGTGAAATACGGACATTTTAATGGAATGAAATACGAAATAAAAATGCAAAAATTATTTTCAAGTCTTGAATATATTTAACTATGAGAGCCTTTTTTTACCTGTCAAATTACTCATCACTCGACAATTAAAATAACCCATCACTAGAAATTACCTGTTGCTTTGACTCTTGCCAAGATATAAGTTGCACCATTTCTCTTGTCACAGTTAGAATACATTCACCTTTAACTTAGTTGCATCATTTTCAGTCTCGAGTGCAACACTTACTGTCTGCAGCTTCACAAAATCCTGTTTTTAGTTACATATTATGTGCCAATTTTTAATATTCTCATTAATAAAAAAAGATGATTATTTATCTGCAATTTTTAATTTCATCTGTCTCAATCTTTCATATTCTCAATTCTCACGTTTTGATGCCAAAATTAATGGCACTTCTGGACAACCTACTATGTTTTATTTTCTTTTTCATGATATTTTTTTGTGTGATATGTTTATAAACCTGTTTTTAAAAATTGTTTTAAGACATGTACATCTGTTGTGCAGAATAAATAGTACAAAACTTGCAGCTTCACTTTGGAGTCTGGCGAGAATCCAGAACCTGAGTATCATTTTGCTAATGGTCCACAAATTGATCGTCTAACAATCTCCTCTAATTTACCTTGATAAAAATGCGATGCTTAACAGATTTATATACAATAAATATATTTAGAGTATACTTATGTCTTTCAGTGAAAAGATAAATAACATAACAATTTTAACGTGTGCATCAATGTCCATGTCATCAGTAATTCGTTTCCCTTTCTACACAACGAAAGACTCACTTTCTTAAGAATATGATTGAAATAAAATCCACGATAAATTTATATTACGAGTATATACGAAAATAATTGTTATCCAAATCTAAAACCGATGTCGCGATAAAGATTTTCATATTCAAGATATGAAAGAACGATAAAACGTGTGCTAAAGCAGTAAATCCCAAAGAGTCTAGACCTTGTAAAGTGTGTCTGAGCTCATAATTTCCACCTCCTTCAGATGAAAGAAAATAATTTTAATCGCGGAAGAAAAAAGAGAGTTGTAAAGGAAACGGCATATATTTGAATGCACGAAACTCAACGGCTTGTTTACCTATTGGCTGACTATATATAAGAGGAGAAAATCTGAATGCTTTCAAAGATTGTCTGAATTTTGTAGGTTTTGAATTAGAGTTGCACTCTTGGATTCAGATTCTTCACAGTTGGGATTCTTCCAAATTGTAGGCGTTCAAATTTATTGAATTTTCATCCTTTTTATTTTCAATTTGGAATCATTTTAATATTAGACGTCATCAATATTGGATACTTTCAAATTTCTGATAAGTCATTTGCTAAACTGGATCATATTAATTTCAGTCATCCAATCTTAGAAAAACCCAGCAGTTTCTCGAATCTTTTTGGGCGCTTCGAATTAATCCTTTTTCATGAAAATATAATGCATTTTTTATAGATTTTACATAAAATCTTAAATGATTTGAGAACGTTGTAGATGATTTACAGAAGTTACTCTAATTAGTCTAAGCATAGCGAGAAACATTCAGTAAATTAATTGTGAATGAAGAAAATTATTTTAATTCACATGATATTCCTTAAAATTAGCAGATTCCTTTTCTTATTAACAAAATGTGACTTGCCGCGTGTGACATAATCCGACACCGTACTTTCAATATTTTTTAATATTTAAAAACGCAAAAAATAAATTAAATTCGATTATTTAAATTTAGTTCGAATTCTCTATAAGCAGGGCTGGCACACAGTCACTTGAGTCACTTTTAGTCTTTTTTTTTTCTCAAATAACTTTTTTAAATGAACAGATAATTTTAGTCAATTTTCTTTCAATGCATGAAAACAAAGAATCGAACCGTTAACCACTATTGAATTTATTGAATTTCTGAATTTTCTTAAATTCTTTGGAATTCCCTTGAAATCCACTAAATTTAATGGGATCACTTTGGATTTATAATTTTTATAAATTCACCTTGAATTCTTATGAATTTTATAAGATGGGTATTCATTAATTAAATTCACTCCCATTTATCCGAATTCAATGGAATTTTCGTTTATTTTAAAAATGTCAGTTCATTCACTTGAATTATTTTTAATTCATATTGAATTCGCACGAATTTCATCATATTTACATTTACTTTAATTTAATTTTATGAATTTATGAATTCTTTAAACTTATTCGGAATCCTTTCGAATTTGTTCGAATTTGTTTGAATTCACCTTGACTTTTGTTCACTCCCATTTTATCCAGTTCAATGGCAATTTTTTTATTCTTTAAATTTTGTTCATTTCATGCAAATTTTTTATGAATTTTATGAAAGTGTCTTGAAGTCCCTTGAGTTATTCTTAATTTACTTCAGTTTTACTGAAATCGAGTAAACTTTTTGGATTTTTCAATTAATTTGAATTATTTTTAATTTAACTCGAATTGTTTTGAATTCTTATGAATTTATTCTGAATTAGTTAAAATTCTCCTAGAATTGTTATAAATATCATCCAATTCTCTTGTATTCTATTGATTCCAAAACAGCATTAGTTTAATTATTACACGTACAGAAATGTGGTCAAGGCCTGATGATCTAGCCTCGTTTGTTGAAAATTCGTCTTTTTGGTAGAAAAGTTATCTCATTAGTTGAATCTTTATCTTGGTTGGTAAGAATTTATTTCTTCGGTTAAAAATGTAACTATTAGATTGAAAATTCATGTTTTTTTTTGCTGAAAAGTCATCTTGTGGGATAAAAATTCAACTATTTGATTACAAGTTTATTTCTGTGGTTGAAGGTTCATGATTCTATTTAAAGATTAATTTCTTTGGTTGAAAATGTACCTTTTTTGTTGAAAATTCGTTTTTTTTTAGTTAAATTTTTTTAAACTGAAAATGTAACCATTCCATTTTTGCTTGAAAATTTATCGTTTTTAGTTGAAAATTGAGTTATTTATTTTTAAAGTTACCTTTTTTATTTAAGCAATTCAATTATTTTGGTAGAAAATTGATATTTTCGGGTTGTAAATTCATCTTTTTTGTTAAAAATTCATATATTCGTTGAGAGAACTCAAATGTTTTTCAGGATATTCGTTCTTCTGGTTGAAAATGTAACATTTTGGATGATATTTTATTTTCTGTATTGACTGAAAAATCCTTCTTGGTTGAAAAGTCAACCCTTTTGTTGAAAGCTCTACGTTTTGGTTTGAAAATTAGTTTTGGTGAAAATGTGAACTATTACACTTTGGTTGAGCATTCATTTTTTTAATCAAAGATTAATCACTTGCGTTGAAAATTCAACTATGATGTTGAAAATTCCTTTTTTGTTTATTGAAAATTAATTGTCTTAACCAAAAATGTAATTCGTCGATTTTTAGTTTAGATTTTATATTTTTTAGTTGAAAACTCAAATAATTGGTTGAAAATTCATGCATTTTACGTATGTCTTACGTAATTTGTGGATGACCCCATATTCAATTCTGCGTGACTGATGTCACTAAAAGTGATTAAAATGATTTTAAAAACAAATATTTTTTGCATTAACATTATTGATCTCTTAGGAATAAGGTTGTATTTATACCTGAAAGAAAAGTTTAGAACGGTTAGAGAAAGTGAAAAATTGGTCTGGAAAAAATAAGGGATGGTCATGGAATTTGAAAATTTGGATTTTTTAGCAACCCTGCTATTGTAAAAATACTATTTTGGATTCTTATTTGACAATAAATTTACTTTTGCTAATGTCAAATAAAAATGTTAATATACTGCTTTTCCCAATAGGCATCTCGGAAAAGCACTAATAATACGTTCGATATTTTCGTGACAAATGTATTTTTTAGAAAAGCATTTATACATTTTTTAGAGTTGACCAAGAATCGAACTTTCGAGAAAAGTACAACGAACTGAACTCTAGAGAACGACAACAGGGTCTATGGCTTATAAAGTCTCTGTTTATTAAATATTTGGAAGTACATTTTTTTTTTAAACATATACTCAAGAAAGTTAATTTGTGTAATATAATTGCACAAATGGAGGTAAAATTAGAGAAATAAGGTTCTGAACAACATTGTAATTGGTTCATTATAGACATTTATTAACAATTGAAAAAAGAAGGGGAAAAAAAGAAAAGAGACAACCAAACCACCTCGCTCTCTTTTCTTTTTTGTTGATCTGCATGTTTTATACTACCAATGATTTAAGGGATTAAACTATAGAATTGTTCGGCTATTTTGAAAATGTGCTGCGTTAATGGTTAACGGACAAATAGAATGGCTTCTCGCCCGAATCCGAAAGCGCCAAAAGCTCCGGATTCGAACACCTGTGTGCTGGCCGTCGAGACGCAAATAAACGGCGTCGCGCTGTCTGCCTAACCAACCTAATCACGTTGCACGCGCCGAGACCAATCAGTCTCGCACGCCTTCCACGATGACGGACGAGCGGACGACTAAATTATTTTCTCAACCCGCAGAACACGAGAGAGACAGACATTCCGTAAACGAGAGAACGAACATTCGAGAAAGCACGTTCTGTAACATCTCGCCAAAGATCAAAACTTAATTCTCTGTGAAAGCGATTTTTTTCAGAAAGATTAGAGTTTCTCGATGAATTAGACTTTCAGATTAACTCACTATCGAAATCTTGAAAATCAGGTGTTTTTACTATCTAATACAGAGATTTTCGAGGGGGAAACTACTCTGGCAATTCAATGGACCGCTCGGTTATTCAAACTGGTGATCCGGATAATCCAGTCTAAGCCGAGGTAATCCTCTTGTAATCGGCAGTGATCTAGTTTTAATCCGGTGTAATCCACTTGTAATCCACACCAATCCAAGATGATCCACTTGGAATCCAGATCTAATCTGGAGCAGAGGCGGCGGAGCCCTAAAAGGCACAGGGGGCAATGCCCCCCCCCCCCCCCTAGAAATCGACCAGGGAGGGGAAAAGGGTTGATTTCCACCCTCTGAAATCGAATGATTCAATTCATCGGATATTTGGAACTGAAAATCTTTCAATTCTTTCTTGCTTAATTCAATCATTGAAATATATTTGGAATACTTGTGAAATAATAGAAGTCTTTGTGAAATATTTTAAATCTATCCGAAATCTTTGCGAAATATTTGAAATCTTTGTAAAATCTTTGAGATATCATTGTAGCCTTTGTCAAATCTTTGAAAAATATTTGGTAATATTTGTGAAATTATTTAAATCATTGTGCAATCTTTCGGAAATCATTGAAATCTTTTAAATTTTTGTGATATGTTTGGAAATTCTGCGGCAATCTGACACTTGCGATCATGTTAACTTTTTTTTACTACTCTCTAAATCTGAATTAGTAGAACACTACTAATTGGTAGTAGTTTTCTACTAATTCAAATAGTGCCGATTCTTTTACTAGTAATTAGTAAAAATCTACTAATTCAATGAGTAAGAATAACTGACTACATGAATTAGTAACTATATCTACTAAAGGAATTGGTAATGCTACTACTAAATGAATTGGTAAGTGTATTGCTTGTTACTATTATAAACGATAGTTTCAAGTAAATTAACCCTTAGAGAGTACCGGGGGTCCAGCGGACCCCAAACCAAGTTTGATCGCAATTATTCCCTTTTTTTGTACATTTTACTTAAAATATAAGAATCATGCAAAAAAACCGTTCTACGATCATTTAAGGTTTTGTAGACCTTCATATTCACTGAAAATTGCTTTTGCATTTTTTTCTCAAATCGCCACTTTCATTTTTCAAAAATTGTTTGAAACCTGGAATATCACACGTATTTCTCCCTTAAAATATTGTATTTCGAGAAAAGGTACCTACATTTTTAGCAAAAAATATTAAAAATGAAAAAAGTTAGGATTTAAAAAAAAAAACTGTATTTTCGTGACTTTTTAACATTTTTTATTGTTTAAATTAATTCAAAGTTAAAATTTGATTATCGAGGCTATTGCATCGTTTTTCGGAAGGATCAAACTAACTTCTGATATGCTGCGGAGTCAAGTGGGGGCTTCAGAATACATCATTTTTTGACGTGGGGTCCGATGGACCCCCTGTACTCCGAGTGTTATGGGGCCGAGGTGTACTCTCTAAGGGTTAAAAAACTTATTTTACAATGAAGAGAATTTTATTTAAATACATTAATCTTTTAATT
>CAKNWT010088322.1:0-12380 GCA_932066315.1 Andricus coriarius | reverse complement strand
ACAGTCTCTTAATTGATATTTCATAGACCGAGTTTTTAGATTTACTATACAAATGTATAGTAAATCTATATTAAAATTGCAAACATTTTTAACAGTGTATGTATGCTTCTATCGCAAGAGGGACCTCGCATTTATAAGCGGGAATTGTTCGGGAATTTCGTGGGCAAAAACTATATTTAATGTGAAGCCTGATGAGAATATAAAACCTTATCGCAAAAGGGTTGGGCGTTTTAGTGTAACCAGTAGAAGAAAATATTTTATAAATGTTATTTCTTCTGTCATATTAAAATGGCGGCGCCGGAATATGTGTATGGCAATTCGTTGAACGACTAAGGGTTCTGCAAAGTAGAACAGTTACATATTAAAGGTCCTTCATTGTAACGGCGAAAGCAATCTGGAATGGTGAGCTAAATACTGTGGTCGAGACTGCGTTGGTTGCTATATTTAAAAATAAGGTTTTTGCATATTTGCTTGAAATGGAGGAACAGAATGTCAAAGAGTGGATTGCTACATATATGTTATGCTGTGCTACTGTTTATACAATAATTCATACATTACCCGTCTTTATGGGTTAACCCCAGGACAAATAAACGCATCTATCCCCCCTTCCCCTCCTCGAAATCTCTCGTTCGCTCTCTTACAATCCTTATTATTATCCAAGCATCCTCTCGAACATCAAACCATACACGAAATGAATTTGGCGCCAATCAGAAACAACATTTTAATCTTTCTCAATGCGAGAGTTCAATCTCAATGAACTCAAAACTCACCCGGCCACAATTTTCATTTGTAAAACTTTACGTCAACATCAAAATAATTTTCCAGGATTTAATTGTACAATTTTCAGTCCAGTTTTTAGTCAAGTTAATTGATTGCTTAGCGCTGACGATTTACACCAACAAAAATATTTGCTTCTCCTTACACGTGTACAGTATCATGCAATAGTTTCGGGGTGCACTTTTACGAATAGTGTTTTGACAACCCCTTCCATAAAAGTGTAACAGAATTATGCAAATTTTAAAACATTTGATTTAACACTGATAGAAATGAATAAGTGGTACAACAATATTTATGATTAAATTAGCTCTATTTTATTGCTGGTATAGATACAGCCATACAGTATGTCTGTTTTGGCCATCCGATTCTTGTTGCTTACGAAAGTAGACGCGCAGGCGCGATCAAGATGGGCCTGTTGTGAACTAAACAAAGCGAGTCGGGTAAATCAGTCATACAAAGGGTATTGCTAAACGACAACATTTCAGAGATAGTTCCCTCAAGCAAATGTTTAATAGAATTACACATTTCATATAATAGCAACACAAATATTACATTTTTGTACCACAAATATAAGTAACTTGTATTTACCATATTTCAGTAAGTGCATTTCCTACTCTTTATCATTGAAGTACACGTATTATATTATAAATATACTCGTAATTTTTCAACCAACGGTCATATGGTTAAATCAACATTATTATTTCTATCAGTGAAAATTGAAATTTTTTATTTTAATAAAGGTATTTATGCAATTGTGAAACATTCACCCAATGTTCTAAAATCAGCTATTCTCATTCAAGATAATAATAGATCAGTTTGAAATTTCTCAATGTGCGGTACTGTCGCATCGAATTTTATCGGAGTAGTTGATGTTCTTTAACACAATTTTTTATTCCCATAAAATACCATAATACCCTTCAAGAGGCATAGGGCTCATAAAATCTCATAATCCTAGCCTCATAGGGAACAATTGATAAAAGAGGTAATTTTTCGAAGATTTTTGAATTGGAACAAATCTGCGTGGAGTTTTATTCAGTACTCAGTAAAATTATAATTACATTCAGGTGCACCAAGCCATCAGGTAAGTGGGTTACGGTTGCTCACCGTGCAATGCAATTTCCTAGATCCCGCAACAAACTTATAACCTTCGTCAACACTGTCCTCCGATTCTGGGCGAAGGACACCGACTTTTCTGTGACATGAGCGCATAAGTTGGTACAATGCACCGAACATTTAATGAGCATTACATGTAGCCTAATTAATACTTACATGACGCCACTCCATTATTATGTCCATAAGTAAGTAATACATGGAATGTGATTTCAACATTCGCCGTGAATATTGCAGTAAGTTCTCTGTCTTAATTTCTATGAATTACTAGAACTTGACCAATTTTCAAAATAATGTTGAATTAAGTAAAATAAGATAAAGCAGTTCAAACAGATGAAAAGTTATTACTATTTTAATTTACTGAACCCTCGACTGGAAAAAATTAGTCAACATAATAAACCAAATTTCTTTATAAAATGTCTTCACTTCCAAATCTCGACTATAAATCTGAAGTATTAAGTTCAATGCAACTTTCTAGATAAAGTTTCTTATGAAAATTGTCATAAATACAGCGTGATTAAAACAAAATGTTTGAAACAATTTTGAACTATGCAAATAATTTTTATCACAAAGTGTAGTTAATGATTTTTAAGGCAATGCCAAATGCAGAACTCTTACAATTAATTAACAAATAATACATTTGATAATTAAAGGTATTACTTCCACCCATTTTCTTTAATTTTTGCATGTTTTTTATAATCAAATTATAACTATTGTAAGGAATAAAGCATAATAACAACATTACTACTGAATTAATTTAGTTGACAAGAACCGGTTTCAACGTCAACATACGCTTACGATAAACGATATTCAATAAAGTTGTTGATACACCATGTATGTGGGCATGAGACGATCCACCACAATCAATTCTCTATGTAAATAATAACAGTATTCTGCTGAAAGAGTTGAGTAAAAATGCACCAGTTTATTCCAAACCCTCGTCGCTAACTTTAGATGCGCTTTTCTCAAAAAGCGATGTTTCAAAGTTCTAACTTGAAAAATTCCACGGCGACTCGTTTTTCAACCTAATGGGTTCGTCTTGGGCTTAAAATGCCGGGAATGTATCCAGCTATATGACCGTATACGTAACTCCATACCGACCGTGAAGGCCCTTTTATGCATAAACGCCCGCAACTATATACAAGGTTACGACGGCCTCGAGAAATCACAGATGCAAATATTAGTATACGAGAACGGTAAACCAATAAGAAGAACGTAAGAACGGTGTAAACTGTAAATTAGAAATAGTGAATCCCATTGACCATTGGATAGGCATATTAACGTCTTTTGGTGGTCGTATCGTAAAAAAGACTCTATTAAAACGATTTGAATCCATACTTTGAGTTCCTTAGAAACCATTTATCATGTTGGGTTCCTTTTCAGCAAGAGAGGTTCCTTTTTGTTGCAGCTCCTTTGGAACCAAAAATCGGTTCTAATAGAAACGCCAGTTTTTTTCTGTTTTCCACCGCACATTGCGGTCAAAGATTATCTTTTAATTCTCACCGGAAATTGAGAATCCGAAATTTAAAAATAAAAGTTGAAGAGATCAGGGAAAGAAAGTTTTTACCTGAATACTTTTTGCATTGGTCCAAGCGTCTTCGGAAAAATGCGAAGAAAAAAGATTTTAATTGAAAATTGCAATAATAAATGAAGGGTTAATCAGTTAGTATGAACATAAGGGCCAACAAAAACATTTTTAAAAGTGTGCATTTTCTTTACAGAAGTTTCCATTCTTTTATACTGCATATTCAAAGATAAGAATGAAAATAAAGTTTTTCTATAAAAATACCACTTGGGCATGAAAAAATTAGATGTTATTTCACAGGAACGTATCAACAAATATTTTATACAAAAAATCGATTTTAAAAATCAAAATTTATCATGCCTATTACACTGTTCTGAATTTTTTTGTTAAAAGAGTTAAGAAAACTCATTATTATGTAAAATTCAAAGTCACTTGTAGAGGTATTCTTTAGGGACCCATAAGAGTGCTTTAAAATCACTTAACTTTAATTCTAAAAAATATACCCAAATTATGGAATGACTTGTAGCATATAATCGCATTTAAATCGTCGATTAAAAAAAACCGGCCTTTTCTCGATGTTAAATCAATAGGAAACTTCATGATTTTTGAGGCACATGTTAATATTATCCGATTATACTCAAATTTCGAGATCATTTTTTTAGGCATTCAAACAAAAATGGCGGGCGCGAGAGCAAACAAATTCTAAAAGTGAAAAATAAGGGTCACCTTATAGACAATTTTCTGGGATGGCACCGGTGAAATGCCGGGGCTGTCTTTAGCCAAGATCTCAATAAATATATAGTACTATCTGTTAAATATGTCAGGAAACGGAGATTTTGCCTAAGCCTAATTTCGAAAATAACTTAAAATTACCGAAATATTATTTTAACTTAATTTATCGATACACTTCATTTAATTAATGTAAAATAAATGTATTGACCATAAAAATATAAAGCCGGTTAAACAGCATGTCATGCCGCAACGCAAAATACCTGCAACGAACGTGATTTTCATCAATAATTAACTCTGATGAGGTGTGTCTTTATGTGTGCACAGTATACGACGAAAGTGAAAGTGTTGATGACACATGCAGAAATCCAAGACTTCTTCGGTCAGTAAAGTTACAGAAGTATTAAATAATCTAATTCTGCTGTGTGCGTAAAAATGTTTTTCTTTTCAGGGAACAGACAATCATTTGCATGTTGAAAACACGGAGTTCTGTGTAACAAGCAAATTCTGAACCTAAATTAAGGAATCCTCCAAAAAGATAAAGTTCCTTTTTTTCTGGTTATTTATGATACATTCATTATGATAAACTCCTTGATCCCCAGTAGCACGACGATGCCAAAATGCATGATCAAAGGTATCGAGTATATGTTTCCAATAAAACAGACCCTAAAAGGCCATCTAAATTTCGATCGATAGTCAGCTGTCTTCCAAAAATATATAAGTGCCTTACAGCTGTAATTGCAGATAAGATATATTCTAACTGCGACGAGAATGACATCTTTACAGAAGAACAAAAAGGTTGTTGTGAAAACTCGCGGGGCAGTAAAGATCTAGTCACAATAGATGTTGTAACCAAGACAGAAGCAAGTAAATATCAAAGAAACATTCACATGGCATATATTCACAGTTAAAAATGCTTGAAATTTTAATATACATTTAATATACAATTGTATATTAAATCTACAACCTTGGTATAGGAAATCGCCATTAAGAGACAATGTATATTAAATTTCATATACCGCATCCCGTGTAGGAATGGTAACCGGGATCCGACCGAAAGCCGGGGTCCGGCCAAAAACGTCACGGTAATCTGGTCGGATCTCGGCTTTCATACCGGCGGGGTCCGGTCGGGTAACCCGGCCACAGACCGGTTAAAAATTTTTGCTTCAGGCGAGAAATTGGTAACTTGAAATGTCTTTTAAGGCTCATCGTAATGAATACGGTGAACTTTAAATGTGAAATCAAGTTATCAAATTCTCGCGATGAAATTAGAGAAGAGTTTCAACCACTGATGCTAGAATCTCCTAGCCATTGTTTTATTTTGGAAACCACGTGGTGATTTGAGGTTAGGAAGTAGGAAATGAAAAAATGAATACACAACACTATACTTTAATGTAAAATAATAATTATTCGCGCATCAAGTGGGGGTGTCAAACTGATTACTGAAATAAGGTTGATTTTAATACCCGGTTATATTTGTTAACTTCGCGGAGACGACGCGACATGAATGCAACTTGCATTTTCGTTCGAGGTGAAAAACTGAAACTTGCAAGTGTCTACGCCGACGCCAGGCGCAGAAGGCAGTAGGCATGGCGGTAAATTTGAAAGTGTACAGAGTAAAAATTTTCTGAAAACAGAGAAAATTGTAAAAATTGTAACAAATCTGCTAATACATGTTGCAGAATCGATACCAGTTTTAATTAATAAGTTAAAACTTTGGGAAGACATAAATGTTGTTTTTTTTCTTCAAGAATTTGAAAAAGCTAAATTCTGTTTCACTGATCTAATAAATCCGTAAGTGCGTCTTTGATAATATCACGGCTCTTAAAAAATGTGCAATTTCTACAAAAAAAAGTATCCTGACCAGTGCTCGGTCGGCTCCCGACAATGAAATCTAACCAGGTTTGGCCCGGCCGGCAACCGACCGGCTCCCGACCATGAAATCTAACCAGGGTTGGCCCGGCCGGTAACCCGGCGGCTCCCGACCATGAAACCCAACCAGGGGTAGCCTGGCCGGGATCCGACCAGAAACCTTGTTGTAGTAGGGCCAACCCGGGCAATTTCTGCACGGGATATTAATCATTTATTAGAAAAGTCAGGAATTTGAACTTCACACAAATTAAAAACAATTCAATGATAAATAATAAAACTTAATATTTTTTCCTAGATAAATATAAATTACAATGGTTTTTAAGTGGAAAAGTTCAATTAAGCTAACAATGAAAAAAAACTAACTCACAAGCACCTGTACTCACGCTAAAATTATAACATTCACAGCGAACTTTAGAAAAAATTCAATCCGTACGTTGCACTTTAATTATAAGTAAGAATTTAGTCCACGAATTTAAGGTTATAACTCTATTTTTTAATATTTGACAAGATTTGAAGGCATCAAAGAACTTGGTGTTTTCACGCACTCTGTTTTACCGACTTTAATATACATGCATATTCATTTTACAACATGATGGTATATTAAAATTAATGTAGAGCATATGCAAATGACTTTACTCGCATGTATATTAAATTTCGATCAGATTTTTTCAACAGGTTAGATGACATCTTTGCTGTTTCTTCGAAAGATATCGTTTTTAATTGACCCAAGTATTATAAGTGTAAAAAGGAAGATTTTTTTTATGCCAATAAAAAATCTTTCTTTTTACACTTTTTTAACAGGGTTGACTACAAGCAAGCTTTTTTCCGTACCATATAACTATAATCTGTCCACGAATCATCGACTTTCTATGTTGTGCGATTGTGCTTAAATTGGGGTACAAGAATCAAGTATTTTGATCATGGACAACAACATATAACTAGATTAATACGCATTACGTCGGATATCTTTCAAGGAGACTCATTCAGTCCATTATGGTTCTGTTTGGCGTTGAAATACGTAATAATGTGGATGGTCATTAACTGACCCTTCTTCTGTACATGGATGACCTGAAGCTATAAGCTAGTTCAAACCAGAAATGGCAGCAAGTGATCCATGTCACTTTTTCCATTTTTTCCACGAAGTTCTTCAATGATATCCACATGGAGTTCGGACTACTTATAAATAAATGCAGAACAGTCCATTTAATCAGAAGAGAATTAGGGACCGCACTGAAAAAAAATGGTTAGTTGTGACAAGAAGCTCTTTATTAGTAGAGATGGTATTAGCTGCGACAACCGCTTCGATGGTAAAAGTAATTAACCAGTTTAGTGCGGAAACAAGTCGCCGTTAGTAATCCTACGTAGGTTATATTAGTAACGATAGTAATTCTAGTCACAACAAATAAAGTAGTCACACTTGCCACCAATATATCTTCCAAGGAATAAAAGTAGTAAACGTTACAAGTTTTCCTCCTTGGAGAAATTGGTAGAACTGAAACCTGAGCAGAGCTGCCAACATTCGCACCGAAATATCGCGTCATGTTCTCGATCGTCGCCATTTTCATCTTAACCTTTTTGTGTATTGTGCAGTAGTGAATACCGTGAAGACTATCGCATCGATCTAAATTTCTGAATAGATTTACTACCACTGCAAGTCTGTACTATTAAATATTGAAATTATAGTACTTTTTCATTACCATCCCAATGGACATGTGGGTGTATTTTGACATGACGTCTTATCAGGACCTGGTCTCTATAGAAAGTCGTGAGGACGCTCTTGTGTTCACTAACTAGAAATTATAGTGAAATCTACTATAATTTCAATATTGAGAAGTACTAACTTCGCAATAACCTACGAGCCATTAATTTTAATAGTGAAATTTTCTAATTTTATTAGTGAGGACTACTAATTTAAATAGAGAAACTCACTAATTTTAATAGTAAGGACTCCTATTTTAAATAGTAAAACTTACTAATTGTAATAGTGAGGATTACTACTTTAAGTAGTTAGATCAACTAGCTTATTTGTAAGACTAACTAATTTAATAGTTAGACTTACTAATTCAAGTGGTAAGGCTTACTACCTGAAAATAGTATGTACCATCGAAGGTTGTCGCGACAACAAGTAAAGTAGTAAGGGCAACTACTACCAATCTTGCGAATAAAAGTAGTAGCCCCAACCAATTAAATAGCAGCGGCATATACTACAAACTAAAGTAGTTGGTCCTACTACCTTATTAGTTGGCCCAACCAACTATTTTTTTCAGTACGCAAAGCTAGGAAACGACAATAACATCAAGGCAATAGTTGATGGCGAGTCATATAAAATATATGTGTATTCTTGAGTTTATGGGTATTTACCACACGATAGTTAAGAAAAGCCTAAGAACTGTCTCACTACAAGACTCAGGTCGATTCTAAATATTTCTCTCACAACTCGGCCAACAAAAGCAGGACTATCAAGAACTATGTCATCCCTGTCCTCACGTACTCTTTTGGTCTTTCCAATGGTCGAACACCGCCCTTGAAAAGATAAACAGAACCATCCGCCCTGAAATGACCAAGCATCGAATGCACCACAGACATTCGGCGATGAAAGGGTAGTCTACCACAACATAAATGTGGTAGAAGCGTTGTAGATGTCAAGCAACTGTTTAAGTTAAAAGTTCTAGAGTTGCGAGATTATTTTAACAGCAAGCGAGGGGTTGCGCTTTACAACACTATCTATGTAGCCGATCTCGACTACACGCTCTTAAATTTTTCCTCAGAGGAGGCCTTGAATATCAGGGCAGAGACCACGCAGGAATTAGAAACGCAATGGAAATAAAAAGCTATCGACAGCGAGCACCCCAAAACGTTAGAACAACATGAACGATTAAGATACCATGAGATACCGAAATACCGATTATAAGGACAGGTTTGTCAGCACCAGAAACTATCGCAAGCACGTGTTACATCCGGACGTGGTTGACACGTGCCGCTTGTGTGGAAATACTGTACATGTACTGTATTGTACATAAACAACTTGCTCTAAGCCTAGGACTCTTAATAGAATGGAGGCCTTTCTACAGATACATTTCAGACAACGTTTTGGAAAACGAAGGCAACATCTTCACAGAAAAAACGAAAGATAAAGTTTACATCGATTCCAAGCGAAAGATTCGCCGCAACAAAAAATAACCTTGCCGGTTAAACTTTACACGAATCGAAGATAATTTTTCATTTTTAACCTAGCCTGGATAATCTTTCGCCTCATTATCGCTCCATTTCTATTCGAATAGTCACGAGAATCAGGACGCCAGCGCTATCTACCGTCTTTTAACTTAACTAAATTGGAGCAGAAATGTGATTCCCAGCTGTCAGAATTATTCTCCTAACCTCGCTTAAGCTTTCACCGAAATACATTCAATTTTGAACCGTTCCAAAATGTACCTGCAATACATTTTAACTATTGAATTTTCTAAGTCTTATTATTTTCAAATTAATATTGAAGTAAGCGAATAGTTGTTTCAAATCTGGTGTCCTGATTTATATCTCGAATCCACTCATGCTTTGTCGTTTTCCCATTGCTGCTAAGGGCATAGCAGACGACAGCTTTTATTCCATCCTAGGATAATCTTTCGCCAAATAGCATGTAAACCTTATCAGCGGAAAATTTTACACGCAACAAAATTTAACTTCAGTTTTTTCTGTGTTATACTGGAATGTTACTATCCGCAGATGGATCATTATTTCCAAGCCAATCGTCCTGAGATCGTTATGCGTGAGAAAAAAGATAAAAGAGTCTATATCATGGGTATTGCTTATTGTCCACTTAACCGAAACTTGCAGGCAACCTATACACCAGGATCCATAGGTACAGCGACGTAAGACATAAAATAAAGATAATATGTAGTAATGTAAAACATGCATCTATTCATCCTCTTTTGATTTCAGCCACAGGCAATATACACGCAATGTGCACTGATGACTTAACATCTCGAACACTTAGGCGACTAACACCATATGGAGTGACAGATGGTATATCTTAAAAAGCATCCAGGGGCGATTAATTACACCTCCAACGCTCTCGTCCGATTCGTAAGGACAACAGCGGTAAAGGGCGAACTCCATATCACACCATTCACCTAATTTCGTGCCTACTAAAAAATTGTCGCAAAAGATTTCAAACAACGCATTAAATTCATAAGATTTTTAACTCATCAGGCACTTAGTCAGTGGCTGATGATGAAAAACCGGATTCACCCGAGAAAAAATATTTAAAAAACACATAATAATACATGTTTCGTAAAAATTTGAAATAATATACGCAGTTGTTTCTCGACAAGATGACCCGTAAGTCCCGTAACAATATCTCTCGCAAAGAATACGAATCGCGAAAATTCTTTAAACGGACTACAAGTTTGAATAAAATCTTTAAAGTTTTCTAAATTATTCCTTTGGTTTTATATGAATAATAATGGAAAAGGTGTTAAAATCCAAGCTTATTACGTCCGGGAAGGAATGACAAAATTAATGATTGAGAAAAAAATACACAGTAATACAAGAATCTGAATTTTATTAATAACTGAATTTCATTTTTAACTTAAAATAAGTAAATCAATTAATTTCAACTATAAATTGGTCTTGAATCCCGTGTCTCTGTCTTAAATATGAACTAATACAATGAACAACTGGTGGGTATATTAACTTTCGAATGATTTTCAGTCGTGCGATCTGAAATTAATTTGGGCTAGCAGAAATGCGTGCGCGAACACTTGGGAAAAAGTTCGATTGACGTGTAGATCTCGGTAAGTTGGAGATGTGTATATTTAAGTGGTTTGTGAAACATTTTCACTTGAATAAAAAAAAAAAGTATTTTGCAAATGGTTGAAATCCAGAAATTATAAAAAGCCAGTGTTGATCGATACCTGTTTGAAGCTATGTGTTGGACATGAGCGTCGTTTGTGAAAAGTTTTTGATGACTTGAAGCTGAGACAAATTCCAAGGAATACATTATCGTGGAGGTAAAGAAAAGTTCAAGTTTTTACGGGAAATAAATTTCCTTACCTTATTTTTATCATTTTTGTCATATTTTATCAGTGAGATATGTTATAAACTCCAAAATCATTAAGTGAAGGTTTGACGGAATGTCAACAATATTTGCGTCTTAAATTAACCTAAAAATTTCATTTTACGTGCATAAAGCGGTTGACATTCAACCAAGCGAGTAACTGGATGTCATATTACAATCATCAGTTGACTTTCAACCGGCCAGTGATCCTTTTGGTTACATCTGAAATTCAACCTACTTTTTTTACTGAAATTCAGATTCTTGTATTACTGTGTAAAAATGTTCCTTTGTTCAATTTTCCACGACTCTTGCAGACTATATTCAAAAATGAATTCAAAGTACTTTGATGTTACGATTCGTTAACGAACCGTTACCTTCATCAGGCTGATTCCGTTTTTGTGAGTGCTAACCTGATCATCATTTGTAACGTGGTAATCCTGATCGGTTTGCGTTACTGCTACAGAAAATTACGAACCGTTTCATATTTTTACGAAACATGTAACTGCATAAAACTTCGGCTACATATTTCGAAAAATTCCAACAGTGTATTATACTGAATTTTATGTGACTCCGGTACATTAACGCGTTTGTATGCGACAGCGTAGAGTATCGTAATGTTGTACATTACGATACAGCGGACGATCACTCTTCACATTACACTCCGCTCTATCGTAATCTACAACATTACGATACTCTACGCTCTCGCAATAAAACTTCTAAATGCACCGTCGTTACATGAAATAGTATATGCGCCAATGCGCACAAATAGCTTTTCAAATTGATTTAAAATATAAAATCATGAATATATTATAAGGGATTATTCACAAAATATGTGATACGTTCGAGGGGGTAGGGGATCTGTTAAAATATCATTCTCCATGTTAAGAACAATGGAAAAAGTATCACGCAGAGTGAGGGGTATTCAAAGTTCCCGCAAAATGTATCACGTATTTTGTGAATGGTCTCTAAAAAAAGCCCGAAATCTTGTAAGCCTTCGAAAAAATAAGTAAAAGCACAATTGTTTTCAGTTTATCATTTCAAGTGCTTCATTAACTCACCTAAATTCTCCCGTCCTCCGTAACCCCTCCTACGATCAGCTCAGCTGCACTGTCTGTAAAGAAAATTTTTTGTTAACAACTGGAAACTTAATAATAACCTGAAAATGTAACCGTACGGGACCATTTATTATAATAGCAATCCTTTCAATTTATGCGAATATTACTGGTAATTTCCAAAATATAGGCAGCCTATACAAAAAATAAAAATCATTTAAACACAATCATATTTATCCTCCACTATGAAGGGGGGGGGGGG
>CAKNWT010088317.1:0-16235 GCA_932066315.1 Andricus coriarius | reverse complement strand
CCTGCTGGTTATCCAATTAGATTGCGAACAGGATCGAACTATATTCCGGTGCCAGCCCAAGAACAGATTGTATTATCAACATCTAATGGTGAGGTTTTTGCAATATTAGAGTATCGCGGGTTTCTCCGTGGAATATATACGACACAGAGAGCGCATCCGAGAATCAAAATAAATATGATAAGCGGCGAAGTTTATATTTTGACTCCAGATGAAATTCGAGATTGTCCAGTAAGCACACGTCACCCAATCTTCCCCAAAAATTTTAATAAAGCCTCTGCAAATCACGATTCACTACAGTCCCAATCGAATCCTAACAGCGATCGTAACCCTGGTTCTTTTTCTCATGACAGACAACATTCACCTGACCAAACTTCACCTCAGGAGCCTCCTCTTCGTGCCAGGTCCAGGTCCTCTCCGGGAAGGCCTCTTTCTGTTCAAGTACTTGGATGTGCAATAGAAAGACTTGGCTATGTTCGGCTTATTCCTTTCACAAAACAGAACCAGCGATTTGAATTTCGAAGATACGTTTTTCCTGCCTATGAACCAGTTCAAATGCGAATAGATCATACGAACTATCTGCTTGGGACAAACCAAGAATATATTGTATTATCAACATCCAGTGGTGATGTTTTTGCCATATTGGATTATAGTGTGACTCTTCACGGCATATATAGAACAGGTGAAAATCATTCGCGAATAAAAATAAATATAATAAGCGGCGCAGTTGATAATTTGACTGCAGATGAAACAAGTTGTTGTCTAACAGGCAAAAATCACCCAATTTTTCCTAATAGTTTTATTAAAGCTGTTGCAAATCACGATTCACTGGAGTCCGAATGGAATCCCAATGGCAAACGCTATCTTCTTTCTTCTTCTCAAGCCACACAAAATGCACCTGCCTGAACTTCTCCTCAGTAGCCTCCACTTCATGACAGGTTCAGTTCGCTTTCGTGCAGGACTTCTTTTCATCAAGTACTGAGATATGCACTTGGACAACTTGGATATAATCGGCTTATTCCCGAGTCAAATCAAAACTGGCGATTCGAGTTTCTAGGATACTATTTTCCCGCCGATAAAGAAATTCGATTGCTCGTAGGAAATGGTAAATTTGTATCACGCAAAACCAAGAATATATTGTGTTATCAACCTCAAATGTGGGCATTTTTGCAACTGTGGAGTATACTGGGATTCTTCGTGAAGTATATAAGACAGAATTCATTTAAAGCTAAAAGTAAATATGATAAGCGGTGATGTTAAGAATATGACGTCAAATGAAATAAAGGAATTTCATGTAAGGCAGATATTATCCAATCTTACCACACCTTTTTATGAAAGTTAATGCAATTTGCGATTCACAGGAGACTGTGTATAATTAACTTGATGAAAAAATGGTCAAATGAAACATAATAATCCTTGTAGCCTCAAGTTGGATCAAAATTAATGTAAAAAATTTAAACATCATTGTAGTTTTTTCTTCGAAATGCTATTTCTCAAAATGTTATGTCAATGTAAATAACGATTTTTTACGTAAGAGATTATAATTTTTAATAATAAAAAAAAACCTGCGTGATTACCACCATTTACTTCAAGACGTTTACTTTTTTCGGCTGCCCTGTTACCGTTGAATCTCAATGATAAAAAGTAATAACTGACCCACTGACTCTAGTTTCGATTCTAATGTATTCACATTAAAAGAAAATGGAATAGAGAACAGATAGTAAAATTCCAAAGGATTCAAGAAAACACAAGCCATTTCATATTGGACTTACCCTAACTTATAGCTACTGCCACACTTCATGCGCTAGGGGAAAGGAAGGAGTGCGGATCTGAACATCCTTTACGGTGGAAAAGAATCTCTGCTGGTTTCTAATTCAAATGGCTACACGTCTGTGCGTCTTTATGTCACTTAAATTCGCGCTGTCTTCCGTCCACTAAAGATCCAAAAGTGTCATACGTCCGTTCATAAATCTGTCTGTGACTGTCAATTATATTTGTCAAATTAGGCATAGCCATTAGTGCATTTTGAAGGGTAACGTCCGTTGATACTTAACAAAAAATAAGCGGTTCAGGGCGGACTACCGTTTAAAAAGGTCGTTCCTGGCCAATGTCTAACTTCAATTATTATTAATGAAGTCGCGACCTAACTCAGTTGCGCGTCGAGTGCAGACGGGCAAGAGAAACCGTGTTTTTTTCGGATTCCGTATTACTTCCTTTACGAATGCGTAAGTGAAGTATGGCATTTTTCCAAGCGTTTTTCTACCAATTGAATGGTTGTTTATTGTCAAGTGACAATTTGGAAAGGAACTATGGAGGGAAGCTATGTTAGGAATCGCTGACTTATAAAAAACACTGACTGTCATAACGATAAAGTTTAACTCCATCTTCGCTTCTCTTTTTACAAGACAGAGCACTACATCAGATCATTTTTATTATATCATAAACTTAATTTTAACTAAAATTCAGAACATGCTAATCGGATTGTTTCCCGCAAACTGTCCAGGAACCAATATGGCGGTTGCATATTCCTGTCTGATATAGTACCCTAACACGGTGGAGGCTGGTAACCTCAGTATAAAAAACCAAACAACTATGACTCTCTATCTACTACCTTATTTGGACATGATTCCGACTCGCAAAATGAATTTCTCGCATCAAGGTGGTAGTTGGGCGTACACTGTAAACAAAGAATAGTACAAGCAATAAAACAGCCCCGAAATGGATTGAAACTTTGGCGAATAGCATGCCCACGGTAAAGGTAAAGGCTAAGTTTCAGGCGATGTTCGTCAAAGCCGAAGGAGCTTTAACAAAAGATAATTCATAATCGCCAAATTACAATTGTCGATGCATTGAACTTTAATTTTAAAAGGCCTGTGCACAAATGGGGGGGAAATACAAAGAACGAGCACGAAGTGCGAGAACAACAGTCGCGCGCTCCAACTTGCGAGCGAAACGAGCCGCGTGCACAACGCGCGATGAGAATATGCCCGCGCAACATGCAGATTTTTGATACTATTTCTCACAAGTCAAACAAAAATTAGGCATCTCATCAAAAAGTTATGCCCTAACAGATTTGTAGATATTTTCTTAATGCTCAATTTCCGTTAATTCTTCTTTTTCTGTATCATGAATAGTTTAACTGCAAAATGGAAGTTTTTATTTTTCATAACTTTTTGTGCGATTAGAATTACAATTTTCGATTTTCCGAGAAAATTCAAAAAGTTATTATGACATTTGTGTACGGGGTTTACGAAGAAACGTTATTCTTATCAAGACTTTTTTCATATCGTGCATTGTTTGGCTTAAAATATTCATTTTCATTTTTTTTTTTTGAATTTTGTAAATGCTTTAACTCTGGCGAATTATTTGTTATCGAAATTGAGTTCTCATCCAAAATGTGTGGTTAAAGAACCTGACCTTCAGTTTAATACAGTAATAGAGTATATATAACGAAATCCAATCCAATATGTAAATTCTTTTAAAATGCATCGTGCTGACAGACTTAACATCTGCAGTGACAGAAACACACACCCATACACCCACGCGCAACCAGATATACACATATGCGAAGACCGGTTTTTGGGTTCAGAAGGTCTCAAAAAGTGGATATTTGACAAAAACAGAGTACGCAGTAAGATATGACATTTGAGGTTGAGCATGTTCATCCTAAACCCTGAAGGAGGAAACAATTTTTGATTTTTACACTTTGCAATCAATAATAATTGCACGGCCTTTTGAGGAAGGCATGAAAATACTTTTGCGTAGTTTTAGTTAACATACAATTAAGCCAGCTTTTTATTATCCAAAGACCAAAAGTTGCCATTTACATTTTACAAAAACTCTGACGATTATCCACCTTGCTCTCAATATTTGACTTGGTTAATGTATATTTCAGTTTATCATTTATTACGACTGTTTTTGAAAATTACTTTTTTAATAATATTAATATAAGACCTGTACAGGTGTTAGAAAATCGTCAGCCTTACATAAAAAAGAATGCCTAAAGAAAAAGATATATGTTTCAAAATCTTTCAGGATAACCACTAAAATTCTACAAAAAAAATTCCCGGTCATTTTCCGGTTTTCTTCTGGTACAAAAAAAATATTCAGCGGTGAATTCTCTAGACCTTCATCAGAAAAATTTAGCTAATTACTCATTTTTAACTTTAATTCAAGAATTTTCAGAAAGCTTGGTGTATCCATGACACATACAGAAAGTGATATCGTAAAACTTGTAAACAGGCTTCGTCATTTCAAACTGGAAAAAACAAGATTATTTGCAGGCTTAATTTACTTAACCTTCGCTTATTAACTTTAGAAATAATACCAGAGAAACATTACGAAATTCGATTAAGAATTTCAGCAAACAATTTGTCAATTTCAAAGTCAAAATGGTCATTTACAATTTATAAGAAAGGAGCCTTATCTACTTTATATAGTTTTTATCATGCGGTGACTTTCTTTCAAATTGTTTCGTAGCCTATCATTTTTTCAACAAAGTGGTTCAAATAGATATGCTAGCATTTCTAATTCGAAAAAGTTTGGCACATATCTCCTTTTGCATTGGGTTTGCCTGAAGACAAGTATGACGAACGGGCGTACCCGTTGACGGATCAACAACGGACCAAAACTGCAATCATAAAAAATGTAACTTCGAAGAATGCAAAACTGAAATTTCTTCAATATAAAATGTTCCCAGGACTAAAAACTTTGCACAATTTAAAATTGTGAATAGCTAGAATTGTACTATTGAAAATTAAAAGACTTCCAACCTTTTAAATTAGAATCCAAGAGAAAACATAAAAATTATTAGCAGGCACATTAGAGTGGCTCGGAACAAACATTATTAGAGCTACCTCAATATTGTCCATCTGCTTCTCGGAAATATTTTCTACAGCCTACTGAAATTTAATTTTTATGGTTATGATGGTATGCATATTTTTAAGACATAGACTTGGCCTCTTTTGATCCCTCGTTGAAGAAAACTTTAAGACGGGTCAATCGGCCATCGGCACATACAAACCATAAGGTAAAATTCAGGGTTGTCAGTTGTCGCAGAATTTTTAAATTTAAAACGGCAAAATGGGAATCAAGACTTGGGTGTCGCCAGTACTGCTCAGGTACTAATTCGGCAGCCTAAAACCATCCTTAACCAGAGTACAATCGGGTTGCAATCATACCCTGTTTCGCGCATTTAGAATATTTTATTGTAACCACTGACTTGTATCTTAGTCTGTAACTGAATTTGAATTGTAATTCAATTTCTTAATAGGTCCTTCTCATTGTATCAATAGCTTCCTTTTATTAAACTCTTCCGTTTTTTATGTTTTCACTGTTTATAACTTTCTCAAAATTATGATATATAGTTCTCAATAATTTCCTCATTGCTAAGCAATTAGTTTTGTTGTAACCTGACAAAAAATAAATGCTTACTTTCGTAACATTTTCTCGTACAGAGAACCACTATTTATTGACAACCTTATAAACATTATATTTATCATAACTGCTTACCTAGAAGTCACAATTTTCAAGGTATCAAAAAATGTGCTGTTGCAACGATAAGCTATACTTTAAAAATATTTAACTCACTACGTATTGTGCTATAACTTATGAATATTATACCTTACGCTTGAAAAGTTTCCATCATTTTCATCACCATTTTCATCTAGCTCAGTGGAGTAATGACAATAAAATAATGGGGAAAAGTCCAGTCTCGCTCAGGTGATTGGAAGGAGCTTTACTTTTAAAGCTTAGGTGTTATTTCAACTTTGGTGTACCTAAATATCTAGCTGTTTTAGCTAATTTTTCCATCAAGAAATTATCTAGCTAACTTATCTGGATAATTTCTAGACGGCAGAGTTTGGCTAAAACAACTAGATGTTTAGGTGACACACCTAGAATTTTAGGTAACACAGCTATATTTTCTTAGAAGACGAAATCCAGCTAAACTTCTAGACTTGCCCAGTCTCGATACATAAATTTATCAATTCGCACAACCTGTTAGGTATGTACTCGCCCCCGTATTTAAGCATTCTAGCGCTAATACTGCCTAAACCAGCAGCCTTACCATTTTTTAAGTTCTTAATTATATCTCTTACTTGAGTGACACAGATTTTATCAATTGGGTGTTCTCATTCGCTATGTTCTATGTCGCAGTTCTGTCGTCCTATATCTTCACCACCTAATAATTCGTTGAAAGAGTCTTCCTAAGCGTCTACTATCCCGTCTGTATCATATAGCATTTCACCTTTGCTGTTTCTCATGCTCACAAGCTCTGTATTTTTACTTTCTTTCATCTCTTTAAATATTGCTTTCATGGTTCCTTGAAACTCGTTTTGTAATTTCTTCTGTTCTGATTCTATCTTTACTTTCCTTGACTAGTCGTTCAACTTTTCTCTTTTTGTGTCTGTAATCACTTTTAAGCCTATTCCTCTCATCTTCGCTAAGACCTGCGTTGTTTAACTTTCTCTCGTATGCTTTCTTCTTTTCTTTTTGGGCTGCCTTAATTTCATCACTCCACCATGCACAACTAGATTTTCTTCCTACAACCACCGTACCACATACTTTAATCGCAGTTTCAACGATGATATCTCGTAACATAGCGAAAACTGCTGATCATACGGCATTTAGTTATTCATATTTAAGGAGGCATGGGAAGAAATTTGTTATAAAGAAGCGTTTATAATCTATTCCACTTACTCGATTATCTGTAATGCGAATCTAAATTACTTTATCTAAATTATTATTATTCGAATTATTTATCTATTCACGTCGTTCTTATTCTTATCTCAAAGCGAACAAAAAAATCGAAAATTCCAGCTGAGATTTGGACCTCCTTTCCTTTTAGCCTTCCTATTTATAAACAGAATAATTAGTTTAGAATCGGTCAATAAACGCCTATTTCGGCTTTCTAGAAAAATATAATTCAACAAATTCTTATTTCAGTAATTTTAATTCAATTTGTTTATTTGTAATGTCACTTTTTACGATTAAAACAAAAACTACAAGTATTTTGAAAAACTGATCGCTTACAAATTTTTAACTTTCTTTTGAGTACAAAAATGTTGCTAATTTATTTTTCCCATAGCTTGTGTCGTTTGTCCAAACATTTTATTTTTTTATTTTTAGGGTTTTTTTACGAATAAAGCAAAAACTACGTGTCAAATCAAAAAGTGTTTTATAACCAATCTGTAGATCTTTTCCGGGTGCATAATTTATGTCTCTTCATCTTGTTATGGATCTTGCATAGTTTGACCACAAAATGGAATTTTTGATTTTTAATCATTTTTTGTACAATCAAAATTTGAATTTACGATTTGACAAAAAGTTGTTCAGATAATATTGTAGAGCTTTCAAAAATCAACCTTTTTCTTTTGTTGACTTTTTTCCATATCGTGCCTTGCTTGGCTAAAGATTTTAATTTCTTTTTCAAGTTAGAAAATGCTGTATGTCTAATAATTTGCTTTCTATCGAAAAAATTTCGCAGATAAAGTGTTCGGAATTCTGAGTACTACAAATAGCTGTACACTAAATTTTTTATCCTCAAAAAAAAATCTTTCAAAAAACTTAGAAGATGATCTAACATTTTGAATTTTTACACAAAATAACTGGCTAACAAATTTTTTTTCCAGGTAATAAGAAAGTGGGCCAAAGCTCAATCCAATCTGATGATTTTTTCGAAAGTTATCATGCCTACAGACTACACACTGTAGAGAGGGTACAGACAGATTACAGACACTTCCGCAAAAATCTTTTTTTTCTGACTAAGGAGGTTTTAAAACGTATAGAATTCATGAAAATCAACAAAGTCAAATTTTAAGTCAAACCAATACCTTCTCTATACTATACTTATTTCTCCACTGCGGCAGATCTACTATTTTTTATCAACGTCTGTTTAATCTAAGTAATATGTGGAATGTGTTATTACAGTTAATAGACGTTAACTTTCGTGTTTTTAAAATCTTAATTATGGTAATTTTCGATATTAAAACGATTACTTCGGTTCAAATTCGGGCTAACGAAAATTTATTTTGTTCTTCAAAATTTATTTGTCCGAAATAATCGTTTTAATATCGAAATTCATATTAATTAAAAATTCAAAAACTCGGACATTATCATCTATCAATCGTTATAACATCTTCCAAATATTAATTAGATTTAAAATTGTTAAAACAATATTCCTGTTTAAACAAAAAATTTTTTCAGTAAATCATTAAAAGATATAACTTTCTGGAATTAGTGACACAATTTACGAAAGCCATTATTTAGAAAAGTATTATCACTTAATCCTTGTTCTAGAAATGATGTAGGAAATTCCAGTTTTTTCAAATCTCTTTCACTATGTCGCTCATTAATAAGTACTTTCTTTTCTCAACGAAATTGATTTGAAAAAAAATTGTGCATAACGAATATTAGGGTATCAAGTCTGAAATAAAATAATACTGAATACTAAACTTTTCAGCGTGCATTCGAATTTTTAATCAAAAGGATTAATTTGCTACCAAAAAAGGAGAATTTGAAACAAAATTTATAAATTTAAAACAAAATTGTTAAAATTCTAACTGAAAATAAATGATTTTCAACCAAAAGCATGCATTTCCAATTCTTAAAATTAATTTTTGACGAAGTATGTCAACTTTGACCTTCAAAAAGTTTTTCAAAGATTTCAAATAAGTCGAGAAAGTCACACGATGCTAGCCCGCTACCGTTTCCCAAAGTTTTTCCCTTTCAAAATGTTTACATACTGCGCGCATGTTTCTTTTAAAAATCAATTCTTGATGTTTGAACAGGATTTTGACTACAATGAAGTCTATATTGGCTTTATTTTAAAAGTAAACTACTGTACGCATCTTTTGAAATCTTATGTGTTACAGTAGGCTATTGTCCTCTACTGACACTTATCACATGTATAGTTTTTTATTATTCATGATAAAATCCTTGAAAACTTTAAGATTTTGTTCTTTTTTGGTCAGAATATTTAATTTGATTTGGAGAATACAAAATAAAGCACACGTATTTTCTCATCTTAGTGTTTCTTCTGTATTTCACATTGATTTTTCTCTGTAATTTTCAATGATTCAAAGAACACTACTTTTTAATAATTTTTTTTTGTTACAAACATAGGTTATAACCAATGTTTTTCACTTGATTTGAAAATTTAATAATTATATCTCCGAAGGACAATGTTGAAACTAATAAAGTCGTCATCTCACATATATGTGAGATAACGATTACCTAAGTATATATTTGTACTGTTATGATGCAATAGAATATTCTGTAGTTAGATTTGTTGATCCACTTATTCACTAAAGCAATAATTAGTTTTTCCTCTACATTACGAAAATGAGGATGGTCTATACTTTTGGTTTAACTCTGGCGGTCATCTTTAATTCTGGTGGTGAATATACTAATATAATATATCTATGATTTTTATTATATTTTATATAATACGTGCATGAATACGACCATTTCTCAGACCTGTGAAGCGAACATAGAATCCCACTTTCCAGCTGATATTCACATAATGGACATTTGCATATTTATGTAGTCCAAAATTGCGACGTCATAGTATTGTTGCCGCCGAGCGATAATTCCCGAGGAACAGCTTTGCGCTAGCAGAGCGAACAGCTCGCGGTAGCGTTCTGTTGCCACTCTGACGATGTTTTCGATGATTTAACTTCACTCTATTAGTATTTTGTTTTGTTCTTATTATCAATTTATTTTGCCCACTATAACTACAGAATATATGAAACGGAAATGTAAAAAGATGAAGAATTTCACTCATCAAGGAAAATAATGGAAACTAATTTTTCTGGTCATACGTTCAGTAGTTAGGATTTATTGTGGAATAGTTATAAATGCAAAATTTCGACCCTCCTCTGGGTCTTTATCAAGCTACATTGAAAATCGTAAAATAAATTGTGTTTGTGATTGTGATTGTGTTGCTTAAAAAAATTAAAAGAAATACCCGAATAACATTGTGCTACTTAGAGCCATAAATGTCAAAAATAATAAAAACATAAGTTTGTTGGCACTGTAAATAATAATAGGTAAGGGCGGACGAACTTTTGAAATAATATATGTATAAGGTTAGTTCGTGGCGGTGAATAAAATGGCTTACAACTGAGTAGGTACAATAGAAATCGCGGTAGAGTTCAAAGTCAATTCAGTAATTCTAAAAACTAATTCAGTATACATTGTTAGTAATGGTTAGTGTAGGCAAAATCGTTGCGAAATTTTAACATTTCTGTGAAATCTTTTGGAATCTTTCAAAATGTTAAAATATTAATTAATATCTTGCGATTAGGCGAAGTTAAAATGAAATGAAATAATTTTTTAATCGCAGTTTTGCAAAAAGCATAAATGCTATTTTTGTTTCTTAATCTGCTTAGTATGACTAATTCTCACAATTCCTTCATAGAAAAGCTTTCCATTTGTAAAATGTACTTCCCAGAAATGTAAGAATCTCCAATCATTAAAAACGGCCAGTCACTTAATTATTCAGATTAAATCGTCATTCTCAGTGATCGCTTTTTTCAATGTTTTGGATGTACATTTTGAACGTAAGAAAGCTTTTCTATGCTAAAAAAATTATTCATAAATTTTGAAACTGCTATATTTTTGTAATTTTCAGGACTCCGTAACAGATTACATTTTCCCTGTATGAACCAAAATAAAAAATGTGAAAAATGGTAAAAATTGGGCATATTGGGCATATTAAGAAACAATAACATTCACGATTTTTACACCACTCTGCGATAAAATAACTTTTTTATTATATTTCGACTCCGTCAAACCCTCAGATATGCACTTCATGAGGGATCCGAAAGGAAACTTTTCAGTGCTAAGGCATTTCTGTATTATAAAATTTTTTACATACGTGCCTATACAAATATACATACATGAATATTCAACTATACATACATTAATATACCAACATGCATACATGTATTTCGTAGGCGCGAATTATAAAATCGATTGCGTGCTGATCATCTGAATTTATATGAGTCTTATTACTGACTTATTTATTACTTATTATGCATTCAAACTTCATAATATTTAAAAAATATGTAGTATTCAAAGGGATTGAAGTAGGTATACGCATATTCGTTTTCTTAAATGTCCCGACAAGTATATTCTACTTACCAAACGTAGACATTAGAGACCACAATATTTTACATTCTACTTTGAAATATGAAAACTTCAATTAGTGCTGAAATCCTTAAACTCCAAATGACTTGAAAATATACCAATCTTTTTATCTTTTCCTTTCAAACATTCTGTTGTTGAAGTTGTCAAAATAATTTTTTTATAACAACAAAGTAACATACACACAGAGTGAAGTTAAATATTTGAAAAAATCGTAACATAGTCGTGTTTAATATCAAATTAATCAGTAATGACAACAAAATATAATATTTAATCATCTTTCGACTTTAAATTTAATTGAAGAACGCTAATTAGCATTAGTGCGTCAGAGTGGCAAAATAACGCTCAAGTAAGCTGTCCGCTCCACTAGTGCACATCTGTCACATTTATAAAAACTCCAGATGATTTTTAACGAATTCAGAATAAATTCCGAAAATTAAGACAAAAAAATGAGTCGAAAATGAGACATTTTTATGGCACAACTTTTCTTTACAGAATCCTGTAATTATAATTTGAGAATATTTTATACCAAAAACGAGAATAATGTATCAAGCTCTTTTGAAAGTTTGTTAAATAAGAAACATAAATCCTCTATTTCTGTTCGCAGAGATAAGTTCGCAGTCAAGCAGAGATTGCCTTGACACTCCCCGCATGGTTCAAAGTCGCTCTTCTCCTTCACGTCGTATACTTCAGGTTCCTAAAGAGCATCCAGTTTGTGCCAGGGACAGGTCGCCTCCTGGTTGGCCTTCTTCTCCTAATGTACTTGGATACGCACTTGGACAACTTGGATACATTCGGCTTATTCCCCGCACAAATCATAAAATACGATTCGAATTTCGAAGATACGTTTTTCCTGCTGATTATCCAATTAGATTACGAACAGAAATAAATAAATATATTCCCGTGCCAGCCCAAGAACATATTGTTTTATCAGTAACCAATGGTGACGCTTTTGCAATCTTAGAGCATAGCGGGGTTCTTCGTGCAATATATTCGTCAAATAAAGCTCGTACGCGAGTTAAAATAAATATGGTGAGCGGCGAAACCGTTAATTTGACCCGCGATGAAATGCAATATTGTCCAGTCGGCGAAGGTCGCCCAATCTTCCCCCACAGTTTTATTCAAGCTTTATCAAATGACGATTCACTACAGTTCGAATGGAATCCTAATAGCGAAAGTAACCCTGGTACTTGTTATTCTGACAAACAACATTCACCTAACCGGACTTCTCCTCAGGAGCCTCGTCTTAATGCTGAAACCAGGTCGCCTCCTGGGTGGCCGCCTTCACCTATAGTACTTGGATATAAACTGGGACAACTTGGATACATTCGGCTTATTTCTCACACAAATCAGAAACTACGATTCGAATTTCGAAGATACGTTTTTCCTGTTGATAAACCAATTAGGTTGCGAATAAGATCGAACTATATTCCGGTGCCAGCCCAAGAACAGATTGTATTATCAACATCCAATGGTGAGGTTTTTGCAATATTAGAGTATGGCGGGGTTCTCCGTGGAATATATACGACACAGAGAGCTCATCCGAGAATCAAATTAAATATGATAAGCGGCGCAGTTTATATTTTGACTCCAGATGAAAGTCGAGATTGTCCAGTAAGCACACGTCACCCAATCTTCCCCCAAAATTTTAAGAAAGCCTCTGCAAATTTTGATTCACTGCAGACCAAATGGAATCCCCATAGCACACAAAACCCTGGTTCTTCTTCTTATGATGGACAACATTCACCTGCCAGGTCCAGTTCCTCTCCGAGGAGGCCTCTTTCTGTTCAAGTACTTGGATGTGCCATAGAAAGACTTGGCTATGTTCGGCTTATTCCTTGCACAAAACAGAACCAGCGATATGAATTTCGAAGATACGTTTTTCCTGCCTATGAACCAGTTCAAATGCGAATAGATCATACGAACTATCTGCTTGGGACAAACCAAGAATATATTGTATTATCAACATCCAGTGGTGATGTTTTTGCCATATTGGATTATAGTGGGACTCTTCATGGCATATATAGAACAGGTGAAAATCATTCGCGAATAAAAATAAATATAATAAGCGGCGCAGTTGATAATTTGACTGCAGATGAAACAAGTTGTTGTCTAACAGGCAAAAATCACCCAATTTTTCCTAACAGTTTTATTAAAGCTGTTGCAAATCACGATTCACTGGAGTCCGAATGGAATCCCAATGGCAAACGCTATCTTCTTTCTTCTTCTCAAGCCACACAAAATGCACCTGCCTGAACTTCTCCTCAGTAGCCTCCACTTCATGACAGGTTCAGTTCGCTTTCGTGCAGGACTTCTTTTCATCAAGTACTGAGATATGCACTTGGACAACTTGGATATAATCGGTTCATTCCCGAGTCAAACCAGAACCGGCAATTTGAGTTTCGAAGATACTATTTTCCCACCGATAAAGAAATTCGATTGCTTGTAGAAAATGGTAAATTTGTATCACGCAAAACCAAGAAAAAAAATAAATCAGCTGTGATTTGAAGAATATTACATCAAATGAAATGAAATAATGTCATGTAGGGCAGATATTACCTAAGCTTCTCACACCTTTTTATGAAAGTTGTTGCACATTGCGATTCACTGGAGACTGTGTATATTCAACTCAATGAGAAAATGGTCAAATGAAACATAATAATCCTTGTAGCCTGAAGTTGGATCAAAATTAAATTGAAACATTTAAAGGTCATTGTAGTTTTTTCTTCGAAATGCCATTTTTTTTAGATTGTATGTCGATGTAAATAAGGAGCTTTTACGTAAAAAATTATGATTTTTCATAATAAAAACCTGTGAAAGAGTATGATATAGTATAATGTACTGGTAGTTCAAACAGTCAAATCTATTTGATTAAATTGTTTAATTTCGTGGGAGCGTGATTACCACCTTTTACTTCAAGACGTTTACTTTTCTCGGCTGCCCTGTTACCGTTGAATCTCAATGATGAAAAGTAATAACTGACCCACTGACTCTAGTTTCGATTCTAATGTATTCACATTAAAAGAAAATGGAATAGAGAACAGATAGTAAAATTTCAAAGGATTCAAGAAAACACAAGCCATTTCATATTGGACTTACCCTAACTTATAGCTACTGCCTCACTTCATTTGACAGGGGGAAGGAAGGAGTGCGCGAGGATTAGATTCCTCGTTTTCGGGAAAGGATGTAACTTGTCAGGTGCACACATTTCTCTGAACCCTTGCACTTGGCTGATAACTGCACTGGTAACTATTCGCCGTTTCTATTCAAGGTTATATAAGCTGATTCGCAGAATCTGAACATTCTTGATGGTGGAAAACAATCTCTGCTGGTTTCTAATTTAAATAGCTACACGTCTGTGCGTCTTTATGTTACTCGAATTCCTGCTCTGTATTCCGTCGACTAAAGATCCAAAAGTGTCATACGTCCGTTCTTAAATCTGTCTGTGGGAGTCAATTACATTTGTTAAATTGGGTCAGATGAACCCATCATTCGATACCTTCTCGGTACGTCTGGTAAGATTGTATTTTTTAAGATCAAAACAAAAACTACGCGGCCTATCAAGAAGTGACGGCTGAACAATTTGTGTATCTTTTCTAAAAATACAACTTTTTATAATTTTTTTTCGTACCTTGAGTCGTTTTTCCAGAAATTTGATTTTTTGTTGTGAATGTAATTTTTCATGATTTAAACAAAAACTGCGCATCCTATCAGAAAATTATTATTGTAGCTTGCCCCGTTTATCCAAAAATTTTATTTTTCTTTTACATCCTTACCAGAGAAGGTATTAGATTTATGTAAGATTTAACTCCCCTACCCTCCCCCCCGCCCAGTTTTTGTCAAATGTCCACGTTTTCGTACCTTCTAAACCCAAAGATGGGTTCTGGCACGATAGCTTTCAAAAGAATTAAAAGATTGGATTGGGCTTTGCTATTCTCTTCAAGTATCCTAACATGAAGGTTAAGTTCGTTAGCCAGCCATTGCGGATGAAAATTCAAAATGTGAGCACATTTTGAAAATTTTTGAGAGCACTCTTTATAATATTTAAAAGTTCTACGCACGGATATTAATAGTACTCAAAAAGTCCAATAAATTATTTTCGTGACTTTTTTTGATAGAAGAAAAATTACTGGAGTTATAGTATTTACAATATTCAAAACAAAAAAAAACGAAAATGAACATTTTAAGCCAAAAAATGCACGATATGAAAAAAAAGTCCAGAGAAGAAAATCGTGGCTTTTTGAACACTCTACAATATTGTGATAACAACTTTTTGAATATGATGAAAAATGAAAGTCTCGAATTTTGATGGCATAAAAAAAATAATGAAAAATAAAAAATTCCATTTTTCGGTCAAACTGTGCAAGATATTAAAAATGATGTAAAGACAAAAATTGTGAATATAAAAAAGATCAACGAATTTCTTACGGAGTAGATCGTGAATATATATATACACACACACACATATATATATATATATATATATTTTTTTTTTTTTCTGGACTTTGCAATCAATAATAATCACACGGCCTATTTAAGTAGGCACGAAAATACTTTCTCCGTAGTTTTAGTTAATATACAATTAAGCTAGCTTTTTATTATCCAAAGATCAAAATTTGCCATTTACATTTTACAAAAACTCTGACGATTATCCACCTTGCTTAATGTATAATTATGTATTTCATGTTTCAAAAACCCAGGTTGAAATCTAAATTTCTTAAAAGTATACATGAAAATAACTTTTCAGCTTATCATTTATTACGACTGTTTTACACAATTAATTTTTTAATAATATTAATGTGAGACCTATAAAGGTGTTAAAGAATCGTCAGCCTTAAATAAAAAAGAATGCCTGAAGAAAAAAATCTATACTTCAAAATATTTCAGGATAACCACTAAAATTCTAAAAAAAAAATTCGTGGTCATTTTCCGTATTTCTTCTGGTTCAAACAAATATTGACCGGTGAATACTCTAGACCTTCATCAGAAAAATTGAACTAATTACACATTTTTAACTTTAATTCAAGAATATAAGAAGGCTTGGTGTATATGTTAGGCTCCGAACCCGAAAACGCCCAATGGGCGTTCAA
>CAKNWT010088316.1:0-23354 GCA_932066315.1 Andricus coriarius | reverse complement strand
TTTTAACAAAACAGGTGAATTTGCAACCCGAGAATATGTTTTTTTTAAGTTCATTTTCGACCAATCAGTTGAATTTTCAACAAAATAGTATAATTTTTAGTTTAAAAAATCAATTTTTAACAAACAAAAAAAATTAATTTTCAACAATAATTATGAACCTTCAACCAAAAGAATTAGTTTTCAAGAAAGTAGCTAAATTTTCAACCAAGGAGTTGAATTATCAACCTGAAGATGTGAATTTTCAACGTAAAATGAAATAATTGATATTTCGACAAATAAAGTTTTTAATGTAAAGCACAGTACAATTGGACTCAACCAACAACTGTAAATTTAAAAAAATGCTTCAGTTCTTAACTAAAAGAAAATTAATTTTCAACGCAACAGTTGCATTTTCAACCAAAAACATTTATTTTATAACAAAAAAGACGATTTTTTACCAAAATATATAAATTTGTAACCAAATAGTTAAATTTTTGAGTTGAAAATATGAATTTTTTACCAAACAGTCGAATTTTCGACAAATGAGGTCATTTTCATCCAACACAGATTAATTTCTAATCAAAAACTTTTATTTTCAACTAAAAAAGGTTGAATTTGTGCAGTTAGAGATAAATTTTGATATAAAAAAGATGAATGTTTAATCAAATTGTTGAATTTTCAAGCCACAAAGACGTAATCTCAATAAAACAGTGAAATTTTCAATCAAGAAATATGGCTGTTTAACAAAATTGTTGAATTTTGAACAAAATAATTCAACTTTCAACCAATTAGTAGAAATTTTATTTTAAAAATATGTATATTTTCTCATTTTCCATCAAAACCTTTTTTATTTGGGACTATAAGCTTTTGGATTCGGACTAAAAATTTATTTAAACGTTTACGATTATTATTAGAAAACAAATTAGTACTTATAAATATTAAAATCGGTCGAAAATTTGGTAAGATGAAATGTTTGTCCTACTTTTTTTAGGTATACTATATAATTAAGCATACACGTATTATTTAAATAATTGTAAAGTTATTTGAATAATTTTGAAGTTATTTTATCAATCGTAAAATTATTGAAACAAATAATTGTATTGTTATCAATGATTGAAGAATTCATAACGTCTAGAAAGTACGTTAATTTCGCAACTTAGCTGAAAAAACAAATTGTTTAAATAAACTGAAATTGTTTCAACCATTGAAAGTTAGTTGACATATGACCCAGTATTCTGAAATGACCGATTAATGATTATTCATAAACAAATATTTCTAAAAACGTTAATAAATCGCAATATTACGTATAATCCAAATTTGGTACTTACGGGCTTTTATTTTTATGACCCATCAGAGTGGCTTAAAGTCATTCATCATTAAAATGTATGATTGATAAGTTACTTTCTATGATGAATTCTGAACAATATACTGAAACACGAAATCATTTGTGACATTTCATCACCTTTAAATATTCGATTTGAAAAGGCTGACTTTGTCCCATGTTAAATAAATGGAAAACTTCATGATCTTTGCGCCACCCCTAAATATTAACTTGAGAAATTCGAAAAATGAAAAATAAGGGCCACACTTACATACACTATTTCTTATCTTTGAACTGAGCCCGCGGCCTAATAATATTCAGGGCCGAATTTAAGCATGGGCACTTATGGGCAACTGCCCAGGGCACCACATTTTTGTGAGGATTGGGAGGGCGGCAACTTGTGGGAAAAATATTTGAAATTTCTGGAGGATTCACCATTTTGTTGCAAGGATGTCATTCTAATCTTGGAACAGCAAACGCTAAATAAATTATGTATTTTTTTGAATCTAGACTGCTTACCTAATGTTAGAATTTCACAGTATGATGTTTTCAAAAAATGTTGTCAGTTAACTCAGTATCCCTTTATTCATACATTGCGCAGTAGAAATTCAACCTTTCAGCGCCCCTGGCAGCCATATTGTTTTCAAAGATTATCCCATCTTGCATATTTCTCGTTACCTACTCGTTACATACCTAGTCTTGTAGTGTCAGTTTCGGAAAAACAGTGTTTATTAATCAGAATAGGAAAATATGACGTATTAAAAAGAATGAAAATCGAACAAAATTGAGCGGCGCTGCATATCAAAAGCGAGCGGCCGAAAAATCACAAAAAGAACATGAAGTGTTTCAGAAAACTCCTGAGCTTGATTCTTTTTTCAAAGTAAAACAAATTGATGAAAAATGCGTTTATGATACGAATTAATAATTGCAACTCACCGAATAATGGCAACTTTCTAATGCTGATCGAATTTATCGCGGAATTTGATCCTTTTATGAAGGATACCATCAGAAAATTTGGCAACAAGGGTTCTGGAAGTACTACTTATTTAACTAAAACTTAACTAAAACTTTGGAGGCTTTTGGCCTAAAAGTTATTGACTGCAGAGGTCAATCTTATGATAACGCCAGCCATTGTTCAGGGATGTACAAGGGTTTACAAGCGCGAAATCGCGAAATCAATGGCTTAGCTATATATGCTCCATGTTCTGCTCACTCTTTGAAATTTGTAGGAGTTCATGCAGTGGAATGTTGTTCAGAAGAAGTTTTATTTTTTAACGTGGTTCAAACCTTGTACAATTTTCTCACGGCGTCGACACATCGGTGGGAAATTTTGAGGTCCACTGAAAAAACCAAATCAATCACATTAGCATCTTTGTCCACTACTAGATGGTCTGCTCGTGATGATGCTGTTGAGGTTTTCAATCAATATTTTCAGGATATAGTTCAGGTTTTGGAAACGATAGAGAAAACTAATACTGAAAATGCGATCACCAAACTGAAAGCTAAGTGTATTCGTGAAAAATTGGAAAAACTGGAGTTTGCTTTTATGATGGTTTTTCGGGTTTTTTTCTTTCAAGAATCAACGGTGTCAGTCAGAAATTGCAAAAAGTTGACATTAGCATTGCTGAGGTTATCGATCAGTACCGTGGGCTCATACACAAATGGTTGCTTGCACTGGGAATGAATTCGATAGTTTTGAACAAAAAACACTCCAAATATCCACTACTCAATTGTATGACTCAGATTTGTCCCGGAAAAAAATTATGAAACTACATGTCGACGAAACAAGAGATAGTGAAGTTCAATTTTCGGGTCGGGATGTGTTCCGGAGTCGATACTTTCAACGTCATGTTAGATAAGTTGTCAACTGAACTAGAAGAAAGATGTGCAAAATATCAAGTTATTTACGAAAACTTTGTCATTATCACGCAATTTGATAAGCTAGAATCAAATGAAATTCGTGTTTTATCAAAGTTACTAAGAGAAATCTATCACTCAGACTTTGAATCTTTATTAGACGATGAGTTCATTCACTTTTACGCATTTTGTTATGCCAAACAAATTTAGCAAAAGTCTCCATTACAGCTATTAAGATTTCTCCGTAGAAATGATTTGTCTTGTGTATTTCCGAATGTTGAAATTGCCTATAGAGTATTCATTACTATTGCTGTGACCAACTGTAGCGCATAAAGATCGTTTTCTTGTTTGAGAAGAATAAAAAACTATTTGCGTTTCACAATTACAGAAGATCGCCTTAGCAGCTGATGATGAAAAAACTTGTTAAATTTGTTTTGTTTATTATCTTTTACCATATAATAATTAGTGAACAGATTTTGATGCAAAAGGTAAACAACAAACGATTTTGTTCGCATTGGTTTTTGTCGAAAAAATTCGGGGCCAAAATAAAAAAGATGGGGGGGGGGGGCAAGTTCACTACTGCCCAGGGGAGGCAAGGAGGCTAAACCCGGCCCTGATAATATTGGGTTGATAAATAAGTCCGTTCGGTCTTTTGTAGACTATTGATCATTATTAATTGCATAGAGAAAACAAAGCTTAAAGTTTTTAGTTTTTATATTAAAAAAAAATTAGCATGATTTCTATTTCTCTCTATAAACTCTTGCCATCTTTTCAGAAACTTTATTATACCGCGTTCCTAAAAAGTCTGGGGCTTTTGGATGACAACTCGATTTAGGTGATTTTTGACACTGTCATCAGTACAGGTTTTTCCATTCAGGAAAAATAGGTACCCGGAAGAAATTGTTAAGCCTTGGCTATGATGTTTTGTATCATCCTCCATATTTACCTGACTCAAAAACCTCTGATTTCTATTTATTTCTATCTGTACAAAATTCCCTGAATGAATAAAACCTTCACTGATGAGAAGAGTGTCAAAAATCACCTAAATCAGTTTTTCATCGAAAAGCCACAGACTTTTTACGAACGCGGTATAATGAAGTTGGTGAAAAGTCTATGCAAATTGAAGCTCTTATATTTCAACTCACTTTTCGTGTGTTTTTTGTTTTGCAACTTTTTCGCATGTCAATTTGATAGTTGATTAGTGTATGCCAGTTGTACCAAGTTTGAAATCTTATAAAATTGTCTTCAACGTGAAATATCTTCCCTTGCATGGAAATGCATTATCGTGAATTTTATTAATTAGTTTCAAGATCCTAATTTAAGAATGCTTCAATTTTTCTTCTACAGAGAGGAAGCTTTGAAATGGTAACATTTTTGAAAAAAATTTAATTCATTTTATTAAACGTTCATCAATTTGAACATGTCTAATACAAAGTTCTAAGCAATTGTCCGTATGCGTGAAATGTGTGTGTGTGGATTTGTTTGCGTGGGAGGATATTCGGATGTTGTGTGTATGAGGATATGTGGATGTTACACTTTTTTGTGAATACGATAACTTGGAAACGGTAATAGATAAATTAATTAAATTTGGAAGGCTTATTTTCAGCACTAATGTGTTCAAACTGACGGTAGGATTTCTAAAAATATTTATTGCATTTTTTTTAGCATTATATAATACTTTAAAAATTATTATTTATAGTAAAACTTGTATCATTAACATAATTCAAAATTTATGCAAGAACGGAAAAAATTCCTTGATTCGAGACAAATCGATTGACCTATAATATAAATACACTTCACTGAAGAGGAAGAAAGTTATGCTCATTCATAATATTGGAAACATCTGTTTTAAACAGAAAAACTTTTTTCATCGACATAATTCAAAGTTAATGCATCAATAGAAAAGAATTTTGCTCAAAAATTTTAAAATAAAATAATTCTGACAATTTAAAAAAAAAATCATAAAGCTGGGAAAGGGGCAGGGTGCGACAGAACTTCTCATTTCCCTTTCCCAGCTCGAGAAATTACCATTTCAAATGCAAAATTTAATTTGTCTGATTTGTCATTGTATTTTAAAAATTTTTTGTATTATTTTGTAATTTTGTAGTTCTTGTAAATTTCTATTTTCAAATTGATCAAAATGAAAACTTTAGGTTGTCTATTATTCAAGCAAATTACTAATGCTTCGTCTATGAGGAAGCTAATACATTTTCCAACGGGAAGCAAAGTGCTCGTGAAATGAGCACCATATAAATATAAATACAAAGTGGAAACACTCGAGATCGAATTCACAGCTAGAGTATACGGAGTTTTGGAACTGTTTCATTTCTAACGCTTCAAGTGTGAGTTCATTAACGTTGAAAGTTACTAATTAGGAAGCAAATATGTTTTAAAGTTTCTAATATTTAAAATTGTTTAATTTCGAATCGTGAAAATGACAGTGATATTTTTTGTTGACATAGCTCACATTTTTTTGTAAAAAAATCTATCGAATCAATTTCATTATTACTTCCTACTATATCAGGGTGCCCAAAAAGATGTATGTTTTTGAATTTTGCAAACTCTATCTCCTAGATTATTATTATTATTTTATCTAGCAAAATTTTCTGGTGGTTCCGCTAGGCCGTTTTAGGTTTGAAAATTAACTTTCTCAGTTTTCAGTTTTTTCAAAATACACATTTATGGCTGCAAATTGCTTTCACCAATAGAAAGTATTTTTATTTATTGAGAAATAAGCCATAAATTTTATGAAACAAACAAAAATGTTCTAGTTATTATTGGATCTAGAATGCGAAAATTTATAATTTTATTACAATCAGTGGTATTAAATGGACCCTAAAGATTTTTTTTCATAGAATAATATGCACCGGATTTTTTCTACAACATAAGAAAATTATTCTCTATCGAAAATAAATAAAAAATATATATATCGAGTGAACGAAAAAAAATCATGAGTTTCGAAATGCACGAAAAATAAACAAAGTGTTTACCTATCATTTACCTGCAAAAAATGTAATCTAGTTTTAATTAAGGTCCATTTTATTTCAATTTTTTGTATTTTTATTAGTTTTGATGATCAATTTGCTTCTCGATTTCATTGAATTTTTAATTGCTGAAAATAAGACTTAACATAAAATGATATGTAAAAACATTTAAAATATATTTTCAAAGTAATATGGAAGTCAATGAACTGAAAGGGATAGGAGAATTATACTTTTTTGTGTATATTTTTAGATCAAATGGAACCATTCAAAGCCATAAAACTTTAGTTTTCTAAGGTTTCAGTGAAACTTTATTGGGTATCTTTAGACATCAAAACGAACCATTTTAAATCAGAAAATTGTAAGTCTAGATTGTAGGGCATTTTTTGAAATTTTTGTCGATTTTTTATTATATTAAGGGTAGGAAACGAGGATGTCTCAAAATAGTTGAGGCGTTGATACTTTTTTTGGTATCTTGGAAAATTAAATAAAATTATTTTTATCCTTAAAATTTTAAGTTTTGATGTTAGGGCACTTTTTGCTATTTTTTCCATTTTTTATTATTATAAGGTTGGAAAACGAGGGTGTTATAGAAGAGCGGAGGGAATGAAACTGTTTTTAGTATCTTTTGATATTAAATGAAACTATTTTACCCATTACATTTTTTTATATCGAGGTTAACGAATTTTTTAATTTAATTTTATATTTTTTATTATCTTAGGGGTAGAAAACGAGAGCGTTTTCGAAGAGATAGGAGAATACAACTTTTTTGGTATTTTGAGAGATCAAATTGAACCATTCTAAGCCATACAATTTTATTTCTGTAATTTAGGGCATTTTTGATAATTTTTCTAAATTTGTTATTATCTTACGGGTAGAAAACGAGGGTGTTACAGAAAATATGAGGTGATGAAACTTTTTTTTGGTATCTTCAGACATTAAATTTAACTATTTTTAGCCTTAAAATGCCAGGTCTCGATGTTCGGGTATTTTTTGGAATTATTTTCTTTTTTTTTTGTTATCTTAGGGAAAGAAGACGAGGGTGTTTCGGAAGAGATAGCAGAATGAAACTTTTCTTTGCTACCTTTGGACCTTAAATGGAACCATTTTAAGCCACAACATTTTTAACCTGGAAGTTAGAGCATTTTTTAGATTTTTTATTATTTTAAGGGTAGAAAACAAGAGTGTTTTGGAAGATATTAGGGAGAAAAACTTGTTTTGATATCTTTGGACATCAAATGAAAATATTTTAAGCCATAACATTTTAGGTCTGGACGTTAGGGCATTTTTATGATTTTTTTCTATTATTAAGGGTTGAATTAGGGCGTGTTCCGGTAGGTGTAGGAGGATGGTACTTTCACGGCGTTCTTTTAGCATAAAAATATGCTTCTGTCAAAAATAAAATTTTAGGTCTGGATGTTTGGTACTTTTTGTGATTTTTTCTATTCTTATGCTATATTTGGGTATGTTTGGTCAGTCAATGGAGTCATTCAGAACTTTGAAAGTTTAAATCTCACACAACAAATGTTTTTCAAGTCGTTTTATGTGAACGTTGAAAACTTCAGCGAAGTTACTACATGATATGATACTTATTATTAATATATTTATCATCGATAAAATTTCTATAATTTCAATTTAAAAATGTAGTTTTGAAATTGTTCTAAAACAATTTAATTTTATTGTCCTTAAAAGTAAATTTTTTTGCTTTAAAGCTTGAACTGAACTTTGAATTTTTTTAACTTTTAGAGGTTTCCAATTTCAAATTGCACAATTTTGTATTTTTAAATATAAATATTAAAAATGTCAAAACGATTCTCCATTAAGTTTTTCTGGATTTTTAAATTCTTCGAAATCTTAGAATATCAAATTAAAAGACTTGATAGTTGCACAACGTTCAGTGTAAAGAATTTGTAATCAAACAATTTTGAATTAAATGTCTCCAGAATAAATTAAAAACAATGTAAAATTAAGACAAGAAGTTCTTAAAGTTCCAGCATAAAAAATTAGATGGTTTTAGAACTCGGCATTGTAAATTGAAAAATATTTATTGAAAAATTTCAAGAATAAATAATAATTCTAAATAAAGTTTTAACAATTAAACGATTTTAAATTTAAATGTTGAAACTTGTCTTGTTTAAAACAAAAATAGATCTTAGTAGAACTATCTGAAACTGATACCTCAGTCATTGAATTACTTCTTTCATTTTGAGTGGTTACAATATGTTAGAGTTCTGAATTTCCATATTGAACGCTAAATTCTCCATTTTCCCTATCATAAGTTGCAATTGTTAATTTAATTCAATTTAAAATTTAAATTCAAAATTCAAATTTTAAAGGAGTTGAGTATAAAAAAAGTTTGGATATCGCATTTATTGGTGAAAGAGCATTTTCCAGTTTTAAATTAAGTTTGGATTCGTTCGATTTTAAATGGTAAGCATTAAAAACAAAATTTCATATTTGACGTTATTTAGAAAGATTTAATTTTTAAATTTTATAATTTAAAATTTGTTCCTTTCAAACAATGAAAATGACGGTGATTTTCTTGGTTGATCTTTGAAAAATATATGTAATTAATTTCTATGTTAATGTTAATTGTCAAATTTTAATCGCTTCAAATTGAAAATTATTTGAATTAAAAAGTTTTAAATTTGGAATTATTTAGTTTCGAACATTTCTAAGTAGAAACAATACAGTTTCAATTTTTAATGAATTAAATTTTGTAATTCTAATATACAAATTTTCAATTATTAGCGTTTTGAAATCCCTCTATTTCTAAATTTTGATCGGAAGTCATTAAATTTTGAGATTCTTCAATTGAAAATAAAATTATTTAATTTTGAAGACCTTAAATTAGAAATGACACGATTTCAACTCCTTTCTAATGAAATTGTCCAATTTTTAAAACTTTACTCTAAAATTTTTTAATTTTGAGAGCTTCTTATTTAAAAATGTTCAATTTCGAAAATTCTCATTTTTAACGCTTTTATTTGTAAATGATACAAGTTCAGTTCCTATCCATTGCAATCAAAGTATTGTCCTTCTTTTAACATTTTAACTACTCTACAATACTTGTAACTTCACCGAAATTATTTTTCTCTCGAATCAGGAAAATAAGTTTGGTAAATAAACAATTATTCTGCCCAAAATAGATTTCGGCGCAATAACGATTTTCTAGATAAAACTTTGCCAAAACGATTGCTGGGATTTTAGCACCAACTAGAAGTTTTTCTGTTTTTCTATAGAAATAAAACTGCGGGAGTGAACATGCGTAGAAAATTGGCATTCTCTTTTCTGCAGAATTACTTCCATTCATTCCTCCCTGCATTTAAATAAAGGAATTCAATGAAACTGCAATAAACTGAAATTGAATAGCTGTTTGTTCGTGCGTTTAAATAATAATTAGACAGCATTATAATTCTCATAATTTCCGTTATTATTTCGTTTTCTTGTTTGCAAAATAATTAATTACCTAATAACATTTGTTTAAATTAATATACTTTCACAGCCAAAATTATAATTCATATAGAGTATATAATTTCACCACTTTTTCTTGTTTTGATTTAATTTAATGTTGGTTATGAAATGTAAATAATAAACATGGTTAATCCTTCATTCAATATAAAATGCAATCTTCATTATTATAGATTTTCCACATACACAGAAAAGTAAATAATTCTTTTATGAATGAGAGGCGTTTTAAATTGTTAAATAAAGATTCGGCAGTGAAGCATTGATGCTTGATCACATAGATTTTATTTGCAGACTAAACGGACTGCTTGATCAAAGCTACCGAAAACCACTCCATTGTTTGAGTAACTGTACTCGTATCACTGTTTAATGAAACCCTTTTGTAAAGGTTAACATTTTTTCATTGCTTAACCTCTCTCAAAATTCTTTCATGCTCTATAACTTTTTATAGAACAATTTTCGATTAATCGGTCAATAATGTTCAAAATATTCGAAAAATGGTGTTGGTAGCTCAATTGAATTTTTTATTGCACTTTTATTACGTTGTCCTGCATTAAATTCGTTTATATTATATTTTATTGAATTTGATTTGGTTCCATTTTTTAGGAATATTTTATATTTCCTCTTCAATATTTTTATTTTAACACTTTTGATGTTTTGTCTTCTAAAGGAATCTGTATTATCATTAGAGAATTAGAGAAAATTTTTAACGTCTTTTTCAGACTAGATGGAGTTATAAATTAAAAATCATTTTAATTAATGTTTTTCTGAAAAAAGATCTCCGTCCGCTCCGCTGGGATTCGAACTACAGAACATCTGATTTCCGGTGAGGTGCTTTTCCCATTAAGCTACTAGAGAGATCGAGAGAAGAGACTTTGTTTCAGAAAATATACGCATAATTATGCTAGATGGCACGAATCAAGAAGATCTTTTTTTCAGAAGAACAATAATTGAAACGATTTTTAATTTATAACTCCATCTAGTCTGGAAAAGACGTTAAAAATGTTCTGTAATTCTCTAATGATAATACAAATTCTTTTAAAAATTTGATTCGTACCATCTAGCATAATAATGCGTGTATTTTCTGAAATAAAGTTTATTCTCTCGATCTCTCCAGTAGCTTAATGTGAAAAGCCCCTGACCGGAAATCAGAAGTTCTGTGGTTCGAATCCCAGCTGAGCGAACGGAGAAGATCTTTTTTGCAGAAAAACATTAATTAAAATGATTTTTAATTTATAACTTCATCTAGTCTGAAAAAGACGTTAAAAATGTTCTGTAATTCTCTAATGATAATACAGATTCCTTTGAAAATTTGATTCGTACCATCTAGCATAATAATGCGCATATTTTCTAAAATAAAGTTTCTTCTCTAGATCGCTCTAGTAGCTTAATGGGAAAAGCACCTGACTGGAAATCAGAAGAAATCACTTGAGATCAGGCCCCCCAGGATTTTCTAACTTACCCTTACTTTTTTCACTGGAGAATAATGTTCAATCTATAATATATGGAATTCTTGGAGAAAAATAATTTTTTTAAATATATGAAATTGTAAAAAATGAAATTAATAAGTGGAAAATAATATTTTTTATTAAATATATTTAAAAATTTACCTACCATGTTTGTTTAAGTTTCTTTTTCAGGTAATAATGTTTTCATTTTTTCATTACTTTAAATACTTGGAATAAAGAAAAAGTCTTTATCCTTTCTTCTACTAATACTGGTTTAAGTAAAAATCATTAAATTGCTAAAGTCAATTACAATTCTCTTGAAGTTAGATGATATTCACTGCATTTTGTTTTATGTTACCATATAAGTACTTTTCAACAAAACATTCCCAAAACAAAATTTGTTTCCAAAATATTTTTTTTTTTAAAATAAAAGCTTTTTTTTTTAATTTTCAAAATCATGCCAGCATCATTCAATTACAACCTGAGATGAACCGGTGATTATAAAAATGTTTCAACAAATTTTCCTGTGATAAAAGTGTTTTTTTTTCAAATATACAAAAACCTCTGTAGATTATACAGTTCTCATTTTGGAACAAGATTTCATAATAATTTTTTACTCAGTTTTTAAGTAAAAAGAAGCCTATGAAGGTAAACGTCCTAGTAATTGTGACCTTAGTCCCAGTAATCCTGATGCCAATTTTCTTGCTTTTTGTTAGATTTGATTGAATTTAATTTCTATTTGCTATTATAAAATGCTAAAAATAAGTGGGTCTTATCATTAAATGTCACTTTTACTATATTTTTCCAACAATATATTCAAATTATGATCAAGTTTCACGACTTATATTTTAAATCCAGAAATCACAAAATAAGAATAAAAATTGTTTTTAGAAAAAAGCGCTCCTACAATTTTCTCAATTGCATATCAAAAATATCCGAACATCATCCGAGGAGAAAATTCTGCAACAAAAATTCCAGTAGTATGATTTTTTATTAACCTTTTGCACGAAAGAAATATATAACCCTTTGTAGATTCAACCGTCAAAATTGTACAAAAAATCTTGTGGGGCTGTTTTGACTCTATATTTAGTTCTTAACAATCCTTGAATAAAAAAAGTTTTTTAATCAAAGTTTTATTTTTTGTTCATAAACAAAATTTTTAATTTTGAAAAAAGCGCTTTCTCCAATATTTTTCTTTGCTCGAAAAATGCGCATACATTGTAAGAATAATATTTCGCAAACAAATTTTGTGTAATATCTTTTTTAGGCTAAAGTTAGTTGAGGCTCGCCGTGTTAAGGGAACTGAGGGAAGTGAGGGGAAACAGAGGGAGATGGAGATGGGGTAACTAGGGAATGCGAAGTAGGGGAAGTAATGGAAAATAAAGGGATGGGAAGTATAAAAAGTGAGGGAAAATGAAATGAGGGGACTTGAGGAGTGGGTAGGCGAAGTGAACGGAAATAGGGTATGGAAAGTAGTAAAAATGTGGCAAGGTGAGTAGGGGAAGTGGGTGGAATAGGGGAAGGTTAAGGAATGTGAAGTAGGGGTCAACTGGGAAAGTGAGGAAAGGGGAACATAGATAAGGAAGCAGTTGAAAAAGGGAAGGGAAGCGAATGAGGGTTGGCGAGGGGAATGCAGGTGGAGTAGGGAAGAGAAAGTATGGTAGGGGGAAGTTTGAACGTTTTAATTAACTTCTTAACAGTTTACGAAACACTTTTTTGTAGTTTATTATATAAAAAAGTCAGACTGATTTGAAATATGATACAAGTTTTATAACTTTCGCCTTTTTAAATCTTTAAAAACTGTAAATGTAAAAAGAATTTATCTTGTTGTTCAACTATCAGTTTGAATCTTTTGTCATACAATTTTTTTAAACTGGAAACCTACAAAACTAAAAAGTCTTGAATTGAAAGCATATATTGAAACCTTGAAAATGGTTTGATTTTATTTTTAAATCTTTCAAATTTGAACCGTTTGAAAGTAATTATATTTTATAGTTGAAAAAATAATTAAAACCGATGATTGGTTAAAATTGATCAATTTTACAAAATATAAATGTACTATTTTCATATTTAGAGCATTTAAAATTGACATTTTTACATTTTCATCCCAATGAGAAGGTATTGGTTTTATGCAAAAATTGACATAGTCGGTTTCCATCAAATCTCCACGTTTTGAGACCCCCTGAATTAGAAAAATTATTTTTACGAAGGCGTCTGTCTGTCTGTCTATCTGTCTGTCTGTCTGTCTGTCCGTAGTCTGTAGTCTGTAGTCTGTAGTCTATAGTCTGTAGTATCGTGTAGGCAAGATAACTTTCGAAAGATTGATCAGATTGGATTGTGCTTTGGCACACTTTTTGAAGGCCTAAAAAGAAACAGCAGGTTCGTTAACCAACCATTTTGGATGAAAATTCAAAAACTGAGCACATTGTTAAAATGTTTAAGACCACTTTTTTTCAAGATTAATAAATTCTATGTACAGTTATTATTAGTTCTCAAAAATACAAACAATTTATCATTATGACATTTTTTCATTAAAAGAAAATTATCAGAGTTAGAGCATTTTAAAAATCCAAAAAATCAAACGAAAATTAACATTTTGAAGCCGAACAACGCACGATATAACAAAATGTCACAAAAAGAAAAACGTTTCTTTTTAAAAGCCCTACAAGATTATGATGACAACTTTTTGAATTTTTTCGGAAAATCGAAAATTTTAATTTTGATAGCTCAAAAAACAATTAAAAGTTAAAAATTCCATTTTGTAGTCAAACTATACAAGATACAAAAAAAGATGAAAAAAAATTATGGATCCAAAAAGGATCTGTAAATTCGTTATGGGTCACTTTTTGATAGGACGTGTAGTTTTCGTTTTATTCGTGAAAAACATCATTATGAATAAAAAAATTAAAGTTTTGGACAAACGACAAAATCTATGAGAAAAAATGATTTAACTGAAGCTGCTCATCCATAAATCAGCTACAAATTTGTCATCAACAATTTTTCGATAGGATGCTTAGCTTTTGTTTTTATCGCAAAAATAAGATTAAGAATAAAAAAAATCTGATGTTTTGGAAAACGACACAAGGAAAAAAAAAATTATAGGCAAACTGGTTCACTCAAGGAGGATGTACAAATTTGTTATGTATAATTTTTAGAAAGGGCGACTAGTTTTCTTTCAATCGTAAAAAATAAGAATAAAAATAAAAAAATTAAATTTTTGGAATATATTTTTGGAAAAACGACACAAGAGACGAAAAAAATCAAAAGACAAAAGTTGTTTAACTAAAAAAGATCTAAAAATTTGTTATAAACTCCTGTTATAAAAATGCATCAAAAATTAAAAATCTACTTTTTGGAAAAACGACACAAGCTACAATAACTATTTATTTAACAAAAATTTTCGCATAAATTATATATAATAATTTGCTTAGAACCATTTTACATCAGTAGGCGTATTTTTATTTTAAATCATAAAAAATAACGTTGAAAACAAACAAATTAAATTTATGGAGAAATGACACAAGTTGCAACAAAATGTATAATAACAACATTTTTTGTATAGGATGCACACTTTTTTATAAATATAAAAACAAGACAATGGAATTACGTATGTTTCAATACCAATGCATATTAGGAATTGTGATGATATAAATTTATTGAAATGATTGATTTTTCAGGGTAGCTGAGAATAAAAATTAGTGCAAAATAAGGACGAAGTATTGAAGTAATCTTGAAAAATAAAATTTTCACATTATTTTTCAAAATCCTAATAAGCAGTTTCAGCTTGAGATACAGAAATAATTATGATATACGTTTAATATAGTAATGTTGAAAATAATGTACAAAAGTTCAGATTTTTTACAAAATCGAGTGCGAAGCACGAGCTTCTTGATGAGAATGTGTTCGTTAAAGCCAAAGGAGCTTTAACAAAAGAGAATTCACAATCACCAAATTACAGTTGTAGATGCTTCAAAGGTCTGTGCACAAATATGAGGGAAATACAAAGACCGAGCGCGAAGCGCGAGAACCAACAGTCGCGCGCCTTAGGCGCGCTCAAACTTGCGATCGAAGCGAGCCGCGTGCGATGAGAATGTGCCCGCGCAGCGGGCAGATTTTTTTAAATCTAAAATTCTAAAAATTATACAATATCAAATTTATAGCCTTTAAAATTAAAATGGCATAGCTTGCAAAAATTAAAAGTTTTAATTTATCCTTGATTTTTCAGAATTCCCTGGAATACTTGAATGTTCTGAATTCCAGGAATATTCTGCATTCCTGAAATTCCTTGAGCTCCCTAAGCCCTCTGAAATCTCTGAAACTTTCTTGATTCCCTGAAGTCATCAAATTCTCTGAATTCCTTGAAATTCTTAATTTCTTGAATTCTTCGAGATCCTTGATTTCTCTAAATTCCCTAAATTCGTGAAATGTGCTGAATCTCTTTAATGTTTAGAAATTCCTAAAATTCTCTTCATTCCCTGAATTTCTGAATTCCTTAATTTCTCGAATCCTCTGATATCCATGAATATTCTGAATTCCCTGAATTCCTTTAATGCATAGAATTCTCTAAATCCATTGGAACCTTTCCTTCTGAGAAATTCAGAAGATTTCAAGGAAGTTCAAAGGACTTTAAAAGCATTTCGAACGATACAAAAACATTAAAAATCAATAAAAAAAAATATTTTTATAGTAGTTTTTCAATCATCTAAAATCCTTTCCACATTAATGTGTGAAAAAAATAAAACAATTTCGCCTGAAACATGAAACTACTACTATCGAATTCTAAATTGGAATTTTTATTATTTTTAAATCACTTAAAATCTTTATAATTTATTCAAACCCATTAAAATCTCTTGAGGAATCCTTCAAATTCCATTTAATCTGATGTTAATTGCTGAAATCTTGTAAAAAATATTAAAATATATTAAGAGCTTTTAAAATCCCTTGAAATCATAAAAATCCTCGGAGATCTTATCAAACCTGTAAAAATGCTTTAAAAATTCCTTGAAATCTTTTGAAATTACCTAAAACCTTATAGGTCCTATAAAATCATTCCAAATCTTTCGAATTTCTAGGAAACTCTTTAAAACGAGAACATTTATTTTATTTCCTAAAAATCTTTAAAATCCTTAGAATCTCCTTCAAGTTTCTTTAATTTTTTCTAAATTCCTTGGAATCCTTGGATATACTGAAATATTTCCAATCTTGAAAATGTGTTAAAATACCTTAGAATTTTCTTAGACGCTCGAAAATTCCTTGGAAACTTTTAAAATGCCCTGAAATCTTTAAAATCCTATAAAATCCCTTTGAATTGTTGAAATCTATTGAAAATTTTTGAATTTTTGTTAATTTTGTAAAATCCTTTAAATTCTCTCAATTCTTGTGAATAAATTCTTTGAAATGTATCAAAATATTATAAAATCTCTTGAAATGCCTTGAAATTACATTAAATCTGACGATATTCCTTGAAATATTTTGAAATATTTGAAGTCCTATAAAATCCTGTGAGATGCTGGAAAATTAATTAAAATACCTTAATGTTAGAAATGTAAAAAATGCCTTTACAATCCTTTAGAATTACTAAAATACTGGAAAATTTGATAAAATTCAAATCATTCGAAATTTTGTAAAACAGCATATCAACCGAAATATTTCAAATTGAAATCCAACGAAATCGTTTATTTCTTGTGAAATTCTTTTTTATTCATAGAAATATTATAAAATATTAAGAACTTTATTATTGCTATTGAAATCCGTCAAAAGTCACTCAAAATAATCCCATAAAAATCCTATGGAATCTTTCTGTAACAGTTGGCTTCGTTTAGAACTGAAACTCTAATAGAAATCTTTCTAAGAGTTCCTTTTTAGTTCATTGGTATCTGATGGATGGCGAAATAAAAAAAAGCAGTCCGTAACAGTTTTGAAGATGACCTTAAGAACTGTCGCATCTCATGTCTATTATTTTCTTTCAAAAATGACTAATCTCTAAAATTTTAGTTTCCTTATTAATTTTTTTCGAGTGCAATATTATTAAATCTACATTATCACGTAAAAGGTGCATCATTAACTTCAAAAATCTTCCAATTGACTCAAGGCAAAAAAATATTTCTGTACAAAAAGTTTCTATTAGAACTGATACTTTGGAGTCCTTAGGAACAATTTGTCATTTTGAGTTCCTTTTTAACAAGAAAGCTTCCTTTTCCTTGCAGCTGGCTTGGAACAAAAATCGGTTCCTAAAAAAACCCTAGTTTTTGCTGTGCTTGAACATTCCATAAATTAATTAAAATCCTTAGAAGTTCTACTATATTCTTTGAAATCTGTTGAAATGCTTTCAAATACCTGGAAATTTTTGAAACATTTCAAACTCTTTAAAAAAATTGAGTAGAACTGCTTTTAGGGATGGTCTGCAAGACTTTAATCGGGTCGTTAAGTAAATTCCGAGATTCCATAAAATTAAATCAAATTAAAATTTCGGTACGTCTCAGGAATTTATTTTTCCTGTAAGGTTAGTTAAGGGATCAGGAAGCTTTTTAGAATATTTTTATTTGGACATCAAGAACTAGCGAACTTCAATTCGTTAAATATTTAAAAATATGAAATAGTTATTTGTACTACTATTGCAACTTTATCAACAAAATTGTGTTGATAATTTTCAGCCAAAATAGGATCACTTTTTCTTTATTATTTTTGGTCCATCTGGAGAACAGACTTGTTTCTTTTCTTCCAAACTAGGTCCCTTTTGCCACTAATTTTCTTCCAGATTTCCCCGGAGAGGCTGTTAGGTCTGTAAGCCTCACTCTAGCTACAGCCTCGGCGATATATCGTTATTATTAAATGAGCATCGGGAAATATGCTTGGTATCATACTACATACTTATCATCTTGAGTAATAAGATCAATGGTGTTACTCCATAACCGCTAACTTTATCGTTCCTTAGGGACAGAGGAGCATTAAGTGGCTTTTATAATTAGAAGATAATATAGCAAATAGCTGCTTGTACAATAGATATTTTTCTCAATTACTAATGAAAGTTTAAAATTACTTTGTGACTTGCCTTTTCACTTTTTCTTATTATTAAATTACATCATTTATTTAAACTAAATATATAAAGCTACAAACTAAAAATATTTAAATTTATGAAGCCTCAGCAGAAATAACGTTGGATCGACGAAAATACTTTTATTTAAACCTATGTTTATCAGGGCCTAACCGAAATATTAATTTTTTAAAGGCTTCCGGCTACATTTTTACCTCTTGGTGAGAAATTACTGCTTTCAATTCTCTTTTATTAAAAAAAATTGTTTAGAGGTTCCGCTAGGCCGTTTTAGGACTGAAAATAAGTTTTCTTATTTTTCGATTAAAAATTAATACAAGTGTGTCACAATATCTCAAGTGTACCACTTTTAAATCGATAGTTCTATTTACAATCAATTTATACAGTTTTCGATTCGTTTTTATATCAAAATAACTCCCCTAACATATTTTGAAAAAAAAATTTTTTGTGAAGTTATTAACAATCAATGTTCTTGATCATTTTTTTTTTCAAAAATTGATTACTCGCGAACGGTTTATCGAAATTCAATAATTGCATTATAGACATTTTTGTTACGAAGCATACTTTACGCCAAAAAATTGTTCGGTAGTAAAAAACATTTTTTGATTGTTTGAATAACTTTTTGTTTCAAACAATTGAAAATTAATCAAACTTCTCCGCCTGTAAAAGAATTCTTCCACGTTCCAATAGATTCTTCAATCTCTTCCGAAAAATTTGGCGAATAAAATTTTTTTCATCTTGCAGTAGTTCAAAAGTTATTGATTTTTTCATGACCGTAATCCGACCTCCAGCGCTGGTCAAGCACGTTCAGACGCACGCGCCCTCAGTTATCGTGCGACTCAAAACACCCATATTATTTTCCTGATTTTCCATCATAAGGAGGTGCGAATATTTTTTTAAAGTAAAACACGGCGATCATTTTAATATTGTTTATTCAAGAATCACGAATAAATTCGTCCACTGTTCGTGAAAAAATGTGTGCATTCAATCAAATGATAAATAAGGGCAGTATTACGTGTAAGTGATCGTAACTGTTTTTTTGTGCCCCGGGAAATATTTTGGGCAATATTTTGTTGTTTTCGGCATCAGGCTAATAGGAATGAAACGAACGTGTTTGTTTGATCGTCTTTGCCTTTGAAAATCGCGATTGTAGAAATTTTTCATGATTCTTATTTTCTTCGTCGGTACAAAGGTGAAAATGAATTTTTTTGAAAAATTGCTTCGCCCACTCAAATAATTGCTTCGGAGATGTTATTAATAAATTCGTGTCTTTTTTCAAACTTTTATAATACGCGTGTCTCTTGACAGTGCTCCCTATTCCGTCAAGAGCACCTTTGCCGTGAGAAGTTAAAAAGAAATTATGATTAATTTAGAGAAAGTGCGGTCCAAAGAAAAAAGGTAAAAGCAAATTATCGATGATTTGTGCAAGACAATAGAAAAGAGAAAATCTAACACGATCGATTTGTTAAAAAAAAATCTAAATACTAGAATGGAATTTTTACATACTTGAAAAAACCTAGAAATATCAGGGAATTTTTTTCAAAGTCAAAGATAAAATTGAATAACAATGATTCATTTGTAAAATTAGCTTTATATTACTATGTTTCATTATTTTGTCAAAAATTATTTTTTTTTTTGTTGGAAATTAATTTTTTTTACTGAAAATCGAATTATTCTATTTTTGGTTGAAAATTAATCGTTTTTAGTTGAAAATTCATTTTTTGTGGAAACTTCGTATTTTTTGGTTCAATTTAACTGTTTGTTTAAAAACAAAAAAAAATTTGGTTGAAATATCAACTACTATATTTTTCGTTCAGAATTACTCTTTTTTGGAATGCAAATTTAATCACTTGGTTTAAATTTAAACTCATTTATGAAAAATTAACTTTTTTGGTTAAAGATTTATCATTTTAATTGAAATTTGATCTCTTTGCTTGCAAAATGAGCTATTTTATTGAAAATTCTTTTTTTCTCTGAATAAAAATACATTTTTTTATAATAACCATTTAATTGTTTCAGTTGAATATTCTATCATTTTAGTTAAAACTTCATCTCTTTGGTTGGACATCAATTTTTTAACTACAAATTTAACTATTCAATTTTTGGTTCAAACCATTTTTTTCTAGTAAAAAATTTGTATTTTCTGTTAGAAAAAATCATCTTTTTAGTAAAAAATTCATCTTTTTGATTTAAAATTCAACTATTCCGATTGAATATTTTATTATTTTAGTTGAAAATTCATCTCTTTGGTTAAACATTAATTTTTTAGTGGAAATTTAACTATTGTAGTCGAAACTTTGAGTATTTTGTTGAAAGTTTTTTTGTTTTGTTTGATAATACATTTTTTCAAACTGAAAATGTAACTTTTTTAATTGAATCTTTACGATTACTAACGTAAAACTGCCCTTTTTATCATTTGATTGAATGCACACATTTTTTACGAACTTTTTATGAATTTCTTCCTAATTCTCGAATAAACAATATTAAAATGATGGCTGTGTTTTACTTTCGAAAAATATTTGCACCTCCTTATGATTGAAAATCACGAAAATAATATGGATATTTCGAGTCGCGCGATAACTGAGGGCGCGTGCGTCTGAACGTGCTCGACCAGCGCTGGGGGTCAGAGCGCGGTTACAAAAAAATGTAAAATCTATTGGAACGTGGAAGAATTCTTTCCCAGGCGGAGAAGTTTAAATAATTTTCAATTGTTTAAAGCAAAAAATCATTCAAACAATACAAACATTTTTTTTACCACCGAACAATTTTTCGGCGTAAAGTATACTTCGTAACAAAAATTTTCATAATGCAACGACTGAATTACGATAAACCATTCGCGAGTAATCAATTTTTGAAAAAAAATGATCAAGAAATTTGATTGTTAATAACTTTAGAAAAAATTTCTGTTTGAAAAATATGTTTGGGGAGTTATTTTGATATAAAAACGAATCGAAAACTGTACAAATTGATTGAAAATAGAACTATCGATTTAAAAGTGGCACAATTGAGATATTTTGACCCAAGTGCAAGGCTAAAAAATTCTGTTACTTCTAGAAAGTTTTTGTCATTAATTAAGAAATAAGCCTTTAATGTGATAAAGCAAAAATATTGTTCAAAGATATTATCAAGCTTCGAATGTGAAAATTTATCACTTCTTTACAATCAATGGTCTAAAATGGCTGCTGAATATTTTTTTCTTCTGAAATAATATGCACAGAATTTCTTCCGTAATATGAAAAAAGGTTCTGACATCTGACGTGTGACCTTGAAAAGAATTCTAGTTTCACTCATACCTTATAAATTTATAGAATAAGTAAAGCTGGTGGTAAAGATGGTCTTTAGATTCCAACAATTTGGCAGTCAGCGGTTTCAGTCCACTTTCAAAGAATCTATCTTGTAAAAATAAAAATCTTCTTTGAAGCTCAATTCCTGGCATTGATTGTTTTCTTCCATTCAATTCGTAAGTGTCATATAATATAATTAAAATTAATATAAAAAATATGACTTTTTCGCTTCCTAGGTCTCTAAATCTAAATTAGTTGAAAATGACTAACTGAAAATCAAAACGTCAGTGACTGATTCAAAAATTCTAAGAAATCAACAAAAAGATTATCATCTTATAAGCTTAAAAAAAATTATTGTATTTTGGTCATGTGTTAAAAACTTTCATGGTTTACCTTTAAAATGATTCCACTAATATTAAAACATGTCAAATATTTTTTGAAATATATTTTTTGTTGCAAATTCATATTTATTGATTGAAAATTCAACTACCCGGTTGAAAATTAAAGTAGTTTGTTACAAATTCAGCATTTCAGGTGAAAATCAATCCCTATGGTTAGAAATTGAATTATTTTGTTGAAAATTCGTTATTGTTTTAGTGGAAATTTTTTTTTCACTAAACATTTAATTATTCCATTCTTGGTTGAAAACCTAATCTTCTTTTTCAATTCTAATATTTAGTAAAAATTTCATGTATTTTGTTAAAAATTCGTCTTTATTGTTGAAAAATAAATCTTGGTTGAAAATTCGTCTTTTTTGGTTGAATTCAACTGTTATTTTAATTAAGTTTAAAATCTTTTTCTGTTCAAATATCAACTATTTTTTATTTAAAATGGCAATCTCTTTTGGTTTGAATATCAGGTATTACATTTGGTGGAAAATTTAACTTTTTTATTGACACTTTATTGTTTTGTTGTTAAAAACTAATCTTCCCCATGCAAAAGTGTTATTTTGTTTTTGAAATTCAAGTACTTGATTGAAAGACAAACTGCTTTCAAATATTTTTTTATTTGAATAATTATTTTAGTTAAAAATTCATTTCTATGGTTAAAAATATATATTTTTTAGTTGAAAACTCAACTTTTTGGTTGAAAGTCGAACTCCTTCGTTTAAAATACATTTTTCTGCTCAGAGATTCATCCTTTTAGTTAAAAATCAATCGTTTTTGTTAAAAAAATTAACTATTTTGTTAAAAGATCGTTTTTCTTGTTGAAAATTAACTTTGTTGATAAAAAATTGGATTGGATCATTTATAATGAATGATTTTATCAGTGAGTCAAATTTATTTCAGTTCATAAATCACTTTTGATTGTTTTGTCAGACCTCGAATCCGCATTATTTGAATCAGTCAAAATGGACTTCGAATCAGTCACTTTTGACTTATTCAAATTTAGAGTGTAATAGGTTTATTTGAAAAATATTTCAGGACCAAAGCTTGATAAATTTCCATGACCTGTTTACAGAATTAAGTTTACAGATAAATAATAATGAAGAAGGTAATCATGTTCGCCCACCACCCGGAATGATTGGGCCACCCGTAATTTACTTCGCTGTTGACCCCGATCTTCCATCTCGGAGTCATTATCCTATGTCCGTGAAGTTAACACACCAACAATTAAATATCCAACTTTTGTTTAATGGAATCGTTCGGATGTCGTTAGGATGAGTTTAGAAGCCAATTTTTTTCGTTTGGACGGCAAAACTCAAAAAGATATTAAGTTTTCAAATTTGGAGTGCTTAATTCATGCTGCCGAACAAATTAAATTTTTTTTCAAAAATTTGTTTACCAATTGTTTGGATGTCGCTAGGATGCGTTTAGAAGCTCACTTTTGACGTTTAGCCGATGAAATTGTGTGCGTTATCGAATAAAAAAGTCATTAGCACCATACTCGCGAGCGGCCGCCTTCTCAAGTGGTAGTGACCTTCTTTGGTCAGCCGTGTCCTTAAATATAATATGATGTGTCACC
>CAKNWT010088315.1:0-11286 GCA_932066315.1 Andricus coriarius | reverse complement strand
CTCAAAAAAGCTGATACAAATTTTGTTAGAATCCGGGTGTCAGACCATGTTTATTATATGTTTTTGGGGTCGCTAAGTCCGAATCCGAAGTCAAAAAAGCCCCAGCACATCAGGGTTCTGACATAAAATAAAAAATAAATTAACTTAAACAAAAATTATGAGGATTTATGAGGTTATGTCAGAACCCTGACGTTCTGGGGTTTTTTCGGACCTTGGATTCGGATTCAGCGACCCCAAAAACATACAATAAACATGGTGTGACCCCCGGACTTGAAGAAAACAAATTTATGAGGTTTTATGAGGTTATGTCAGAACCCTGACGTGCTGGGGTTTTTTGGACCTCGGATTCGGATTCAGCGACCCAAAAAACATATAGTCAGCATGGTCTGACCTCCAGACCCAAAAAAAGATTTTTTTGGTGTGGCTGTGTTATTTGATGTATTTTTTCAATAATAGATTTATCCATGTGTTACGTCATGGAAAACGCAAAATACTTCCTCCTTAATTGAGTTCCTCGTTTTAGTCGAGATTGAAGATCTCGCACATGGAAGAGGAAAGAGTAACCAATAAATAAATTATATTAAGATACAACAATTTATTATAATAAAGGACAATTAAAACTGATTGATTACAAAGAGCTTAACACCAGAAGTTGAAGGAAGACTTGCAGACTTTTCTCTAATCCTTGGCCAGAACCTTTAAAATAAATAAAACTAATATATTATGGCTCAAGGGAGTTAGATAAATGAATTTTAGATTTATTTAAATCAAGACTTACCGATTTATTTATTTGATTGAAGAATCAAATAAGATCTCGGTGTTGGTTCGTCTCTGCGTTCTCTGGTTAGTGGTGTAGGAGAAGGGGTTGTGCACTTAATGTATTTCTAGGATTGGGTAAATCCTCAAAAATGGTTTCAATGGTTGGTCCAATTCTGGATTAAATGGGTACGAAGTATTCCAAAAGATGGGAAATCCTAGATTCGGGTTTCCCAGTGCACAACACTGTCACAAGGACACACACACTAATACGCGAGAAATACCAGTTTGACACACTAAACGTGGAATGTCAAATTTTCATAATTGAAGGGTCGCGGAACAAAAGGGTCTAGCCCACAAATTTTTCGAAATTGACTTTTACACATTTTTGGACTCTTCAAACAAGCGCTGTTTCGAGGGTGTAAACTAAAAACTTGAAAAAAAATTTTCAATTTTTAAAAATTCATCAAAGTCAGTCAAGGTCCTAACCCAAGGGGTGCCGAGCGAACAAAGGGGCCTAACCCCACATTGCACCTTATGGAGAAACGATTTTTTCATTCGTTTTGTCTAGGGTTATTGCCACTTTATAGGTATGTGGTGCCATTTAGCGTGACTATTGTGTTGTATGTGTTGATCGACAAGGAGACCGAAGTAAGTAAACATTGTTTGTCTTTTTGTTTCTAATTTTTTTCAGTGATAGAAATTCGAAACATTTTAAACCGGCGTTTGTTGATTAAAGCCTCACGGGCATTTGTTGATTAAAGCCTCACGGTCATTTTGTATCTTTGAAATATAATGTTTTCAAAATTCCTATATTTTAAAGAATTTCCAATAATTTAGTAATTTTTCAATGTACAGGATTTTTTTTAATTGAGTGATTTCACTAAAATAGTAGCTTCTTCAATCTGCAGTATTTTGTGCGTTTTTCCAACGCTGTAAAAAAGTGGAATCCACTCATGTTTAAGAGTGAAATATTACTCTGAAATGAGTGGACTTTCGCTCATTTAGAGTGACATTTTCACTGAAGCTAGATTTGCAGGATTTTCACTCATATTGAGTGAATCTTTAACTGGAAAAAATTTAGAGAGTGCCTGTTCTTTTCACTGCCGTCATTGTTTTGAAAAATATTTTTCTACCAGCGTATAAAAATCATGTGCATTTTTTGTTACTTTTACAGGAAAACCCATTGCAGATTTTGACAAGATTCCTTTGATTCAAGTGACACCGAAAGAACTTTCCGCGAAAAAAAACGATTACAAACATTTGTTGTAGTTGAAGATATTCCAAAGTTGAATATTCCAAAGATATAGTCCAATTCGATTATTGTTATCAATATAAAAATAGCGGAAATTCATTTTTTACCTAATATCTGAACCTTAATCACAAAAATCATTATCATTTTCAACAGCAATAAAAATAAACGATATCAAAATCAATAATAATACAACGAAAATAAATTATCACTCAATATAATAGATCAGACTCAGAAAAATGTACTAGACAATAAATAATTAATTGCTCACAACATAACAAATATATTAATTGAAAAATTATTATTGTATTTGCTAGTATTCATTTATAGAATTGCACCGCAGACCAGACGAAACTAAGCCGAGAGAATGCTTGCTGCTCGGGGTTAGGCCCTTTTGTTCGCCTATACCCCCTTGGGTTAGGCCCGTGCTTAACTTTGATGTCTCATAAATCGAAAAGTATTTGACGGATTCGCATGCAATTTTAAAGAACAACGTTCAAGAGTGGAAATTATTGATCATAAATATCCAATATATTTTTTTCAGTAATCTCGCAAAATACAAACGTTTTTCTGGCGTCCTGAAAAATTTGGAAAAACGGGGTTAGGCCCTTTTGTTCCCCGAACCTTCAATGAAAGGCAATACACTTCATGCCGATTAAACATTCCCCTACCTAACGTGATGTTAATGGTGAAATTTTGTTCCTAAACTGCACGCTTAAATTTAGATATTTTTTTTACGCCTAGACCTTCAAATGGGTCTCAAACTTGTATGTGCGTGAGGATTTCGCTGACTTAAAATTAATTGACTAAAGGTGGTAGTGATTGATGGCCTTTGGTTTTTGTAAAATTCATATAATATATTTAAGAACTAAAGTATAGCCTCATCAGGACTATAACATACAATGGAGCATGTGGTGAATATGCGTGTATATCTATTATCATGCAGGTCTATTATCGATGAATACATTTTTGATTTACTATTTTTATTTTTAAACTTGCCGCAATGTGTACTTTTCATAAAAATTAAATATTAAAAATGAGTGGTAGTTCTCATATATTTAAGAAGTAGGTATTTTTAAGAAATGAGTTGTTTTTTTTACTTCCTAAATATATGAGAACTACTACTCATTTGTAATCTATAATTTGGCCAAAATTCACTATTTTGACGGATTAATATACATTTGATATAAGGGTTTTTTTGGGGGCATCTGACTTCAAATTTAATGTCAAAAGTGGAAAACTTAAAATGGATTTAATATAGCCGGAACCCTTACATACTACATTTCACGCAAGTGTTAATTATTATTGACATAAAAATCAGCCACCCTAAAAAACCCCTATAACAAGTTTTATACAAATATATCAAATTCTTGAAATTATATCCGAGAAAATTTAGAAATTATGGCTGCCATACTAAATCAACCATTTTGAATTTCATACATATAATTTAAAATAGGGGAGCCCAAAAACCCACTGTAACATGTTTTATGTAAATATGGAAGTCACTAGTCTCATTAACTTTTACTTTTGATCTATAAAATTATTTCTGTCTACATAGCACCTGCTACTTAACTGCAACTATTTTAACTTTTGGAATAATCGAACTAACATATAACTGAATACGCGAAATATTTCATACATCTTAATTAAATAGGAAGATAGTAGTAATACGAGAGAAAAGTAACCATCTATGCAGATTGAAGTTAAGAAAATAAAATTCGGAAAACATATTGGAAAACTAGATAGATGATTCCAGAATAGGTACATAACCTGTTTGGAACTTTAATTAGGTTTAACATCCGGCAGCACTCAGATACTTCGCAATACTGTTTATAGAACGTTGCTACTAATTAATGGCAACGCGCGAATTATGCAATTCCATATGATTTCTTAACAGTTTTTTTTTTATAACAGATGCAAAGCATAATTTTTAAAATAGTACTGACGTGCTATCTATTTGAAGTAGAAGACAATAATAAAGACCAAACGCAATGAGAACATTCGTAATAATAGTGTCAATTAACTTCCTGGAATCGTTTTATGTTTGTTTCTTCTCTTTCGTTTTGGTTCACTTCAAATATAATTTAAGCCACGAAGGCGTAGCGTTTTTATCGCGAACTGATCACCTATGATCTTACGTAATTTGATTTCTATTTGCTAGCTTCCTCTTCTTAGCTATGTTGGATTTCAAACTGGAAAATTTATCTAATTAATCCGTACCAAAGTATTTTTGTCCGAAGTGGTTTGGTGCGATATAGTGAATTTCCGATGTCAGTATTTTCATCTGCAACAGAACAATTTTAAAGAGTTTATGATATAGTATATTATGCAGTAACTGGGAAAATTTCTCGGCTGCCCAGGACTCATGCTGAAAAAATACGCTTGTCGAACAAGGTCCCCTTCCCCCTTGGTGCATACGATATTTTTCATAACAAATGTATAATTTCGGACGAGATTACAAAGGATTTGAAGGAAGATCATTAAACTGGTTGACAGAAGATTTTAAATATAATTAATAATCTTGAAGCTTTCAAATTGAATGCTACCTGTGAAAATAAGTACTAATAGCGTGCGCACTATGACAAGTGTGATTCATAAAACAATGAAAGCTTCATAAACAACTGAGTTACAACAGTATCTAAAAAGAGGCTTATGGGTGTTGTATTATTTGGCATATAAATATTTTATCCAAATCAATCATTCACCAAGAATATAATAAGTCCATAGGCATCATTATTCCGTTTTCCATGTCTATGAAGCGACCCAGTGGGCACCAAATTTGACGACGTCTTTACGACATCATTACGACATCATTACGACATCTTTACGACATCTTTACGACTACTTTACGACATCCTATGCCCATGTCGTTAAGGTGTCTTTAAGATATCGTAAAAACATTTTAAGATCGTACGACGTCTTTACGATATCGTAAAGACACCTTAACGACATGGACACAGGATGTCGTAAAGTTGTCGTAAAGATGTGGTAACGATGTCGTAAAGACGTCGCCAAATTTTGTGCCCACTGGGAAGCGTATAGTACTATTTTTCGTGCGCTCACAGGTAGAAATGGTAAAGTCTACTTCGACTTTAGGCTATAGTCTATATATAACTTTCTTCTCTATGCCAAGGCCGATAGAATTGAAAAATTCGACGCATTTATTTATCGTACTTTAGACCACTCTAGAGGCATAACAAACTACCAAACTCATGGTAGATATTTTTTTGCACTACAGTTCCATTGAACCAAAGTCCATTTTATTTAAAAAAGTTGAATAACGCTGAATATTTTTGGCCTGTGGAAAAGTACAGGACAGATGGGATGTTAGTTATTTAAAATGGTTGAGTTAATTTCAATTCGTAACGTTGTGTGGCGCGGCGTGTATAATTCTTGTAGGGCAAATTTGAATGTTGTGACAGGTAGTGAAAATGGAAATGGGAACTTGGGCTCATGATCAGTAATGATATATTGCCAGTGCTTTTTTCGAACTTTTTATGATGTACTTAATTTATTAATTGTGAAGAGCACGTAATGACAATATAACTTAGTGTTATTACTTTCTAGTATTTTGCTTTATTACTTTCTAACCTCAAAACTATTTCGAGTCCGCAATTATTTATTAATTATAATGATAGTTTAATTTTTTACGCTTCAAAGTTTGACTTTAATAATTTTTCCAGTTTCAATTTAGAAATAATATAATTATCCACTTTTTTTTAAATAGGTCAACTTTAAAGTTTCACATGATTTAAAATTATTTCAATTTTGAATGGTGTTTTATTTTACTTTTACTGAAAGAAAAGCTTTGATTTTTGTTAACACCTTCAAGTTAAAAAATCAACATTTTGTCATTTATTCGTAAAAACAAGTATTCAGTAGGGTTTGAGCGAATACTATCTTATTCGACAATTTATAAGTCTTTCAACATCCATTTAAAAAATGTTTTTTTCACTACAGTTGCAATTGGGTTCTTTATGATCCCTCGATTGAAAATCAGCATTATTAATGACCTGGGAAAATTTTTGATCACCGGAAATGACCAGAAATTTGTTTTTGTTTTTAGATGCCACCCTGAGAAATATTGTATATTTTTATTCAGAATTTCACTGCTAATATTGTACAGTAATTTTTAATTGATAGCCTTTATAATTCAACAATTTTAAATTGAAATCCTTCAAAATATATAATAGTTTCAAAATCAGATATTAAAAATGTCTGGTCAATTTCACTATTAAATTGTTCAAAATTGCATGATTTCATATTTAAAGCCCTGATAATCAGTTTAATATGTAATTATTCATTTATTATAATTTGTTTGGTTTCAATTTTAATTTGTTTCAAGTTCAATAATTTAATATTAAAATATGCATGCCTTTAACATCAGAAGATTTCAGAACTAAGCATCGAAACAGTCTTCACAGGTTCTTTATACTGCAACGGGTAACCTGAAATGAGACCAGATCGACGAGGAAGCTTTCAGGAATGTTTGTAAGTTTATAAGTTCGTGATTGGCATGATTTTAGAAGTTTCATGATTGATGTTGTTTATAAATATATTAATTTCGTCCAAGGAATGTTAAGGATAATTTTGCATTCTCTTGAAACGTTACAAATTTGTGCAATAGCTTCTAAATATATTTTTAAATAATTGAAAGTTCAAAGGCCGTTTACGAACTTGTAAACTTACTATAATTCGTGAAAGCTTCCCCGCGGATCTGGTCTTACTTGAGATTACCTGTCACAGTATAAAGAGCCTGTGAAGACTGTATCCCAGAGTGCTGCCAATTGTCGCATCATACTAATCTGTAAAGATAAAGAAAATATTTATAGCTTACCGTATTAACCTTCACTCTTCTGATTAAAATAAATGATTGCGGATTATAATTTTCAATGCCTAGTTCAAGATTCTTCAGATTTTGAGGGCTTAAATATTTTAATATAAAACTATTACATAATAAACTGATTATCAAGGCTTTAAACATGAAATTTTGCAATTTTGAAAAATTTTATAGTTAAATTGTCCTGACATTCTTAATACCTGAATTTGAAACTATTATATTTTTTGAAGGATTTCAATTTCAAATTGTTAAATTATGAAGGCTATCAATTAAAAAATATTGTACAATATTAGCAGTGAAATTTTCATTGTAAATCTAAAATATTTCTCAGGGTGGCATCTAAAAACAAAAATAAATTTCTGGTCATTTCCCGGTTATCAAACATTTTCCCAAGTTTTGTTTAGGTGTTCAACAAAAAATCTAAGCTTTTCTTTCAGTAAAAATAAAATAAAATCCCGTTAAAAACTAAAAGAATTTTAAATAATGTAAATAAAGTAATAAAGCAGATAATAAGATATAAAGTAATAACTTTTAGTTATTGTCGACGAGTAGTTAATCAGTTAGTTTTAAAAAGGCAGGAAGCACATTGGTGCTACCCTGGCGCTCAAGCTATAAAGCCTATTGTGCCACACCCTTAACTATTCGCTCTCAGTAGTTGACTCCAGATTTCTTGCTGAAGCCTAGTATTTCCATCACTGATCGCGTTGTAATTTCCTCAGGTACCATAAAATGGGCCCCAAGAGTTTGCTGCCTGAGCCTAGCTAATGCCGAGCACTAGAATAATACATGCAGGGATGTTTCATCATCCCTGCCGCATTTCCTGCACCCTGTCGTGGGGTTATACCCCATTTGGTGCATATGATAGTTCAAGTGGTTGTGCCCAGTGAGCATCTGAACTACTGCCCTAATGTCTTTCTTGGGTAAATCCAGGATTTCCCTGGCTCTGTAAATTCTGTGCATATAGCCCAGAATAAATTTCGCCTGTCGGCAAGCCTGGATATATTCCCAGTATTCCCGGTGCTTTGTTCGGACCCAGCTTTTGATGGCCATTCCGATGCAGCAAGACGTTAGTCCCAGTACCGCTTCCAGTCCTATGTACTTCCTTGCTGCGCCGCGTTTTGCCAGCTGGTCCGCCTTTTCGTTGCCCTTGATCCTTGTGTGACCAGGGACCCATATGAGAGCCACTTTGTTTTTTTCTGCAAATTTGTTTAATGCCATGTTGCATTCCCAAACCAGTTCTGATGTTGTGTCTGGTTTCCTTACTGCAGTTAATGTCGTTTGGCGTTTTCTTCTATTAATGTTTCAGCACAGGGAAGGACGGCCAGGACTTCCGCCTGATAGACAGTAACTATTCTCCCAAGTGAGATCTCTATATCCCTCCTTCTCGTGCTGTCATAGTTTTGTGCTCCTGACCCTCCCTCTACCCTGGAGTCATCTGTATACCAAATTTCCCCTTGGAGAAGCGGGTTACCATTTGCTTTCCACATATCCCTGCTTGGAATATAGACGCGGAAAGCTTCGTTGATGTTGAAGCGTTTTGTTATTTTATCTTGCCTCATCTATAGAATCGGCAGTTTGCTGATGTCACTTGGGAGCCTAGTGTACCTAGTCCCCCGATTCCATCTATTTCCTATTGCCAGGTGGCTCATCGCGTGTGCCGTCCTTGCAGTTATCGCAAAATGTAGGGGTTCTTCACAGAGTATGAAACATATCGCCGCTGTGGGCGTAGTCCTCATTGCTCCCGTCAAACCCTTAAACGCAAGCGTTTGTAATCGTCGCAGCCTGTCCTGCACCGTTTGAAGTTCCGCCCGTGGCCACCAGACCCCGGCCGCATAAAGGAGCCTTGGTTTAAGGACAGCAGAGTAGAGCTATGTAAGCATTTTAGGCCATAGACCCTACGTCAACCCAAAGGCTCTCCTGCACATTCAGAAAGTCATGACAAACTTCCTGCATTAGGGATCCAGGTGCTTCAACCAGTTCAGATTGCTATCTAGAATTCCTCCCAGATATTTAATCGAGTCTGAAAACGTCAGCCTCCCGCCACAGAATTAAAGGGCGTCAACTTTCGACACTTTATATTTTCTCGTGAAAATGGTCAGGCTGGTATTTTCCGGTTTTACTTAGAGCCGTGGGCTGTGGCATCAGAGTTCGACGATGCGCAGCGCTACCTTGTAAGACCCATCAATGTTTCCAGATGAGCCCCCCTAACTAGGATCACAAAGTCATCCGCATAGCCCTGGGTATAGTACCCCTCCTTATTAAGCCTACGAAGGAGGCCATCCACTACAATGCACCACAGGAGGGGCGACAGGATACCCCCTGTGGGCAAACCCGTGGCTTACTAGCTTATTATCTGGTCTGGCACGCCACTCCTGAAAACCTCTCGATATATGACTTCTGGCGGAGTATTGCTGAAGGCACCCTCTATATCCAAGAACGTGCCTACAGCATACCCCTTTTGTTCCAGGTGCTTCTCCAATTTTCCTACGACGGCATGGAGCGCAGTTTCCACCGAGCAGCCTGCCTGAAAAGCATGCTGCCCTCTGTGCAGCGGGGAGGCTAAAAGCACCTCATATCTGATATATCTCTTGACCTGCTTCTGCAACATCTTCAGGATAAAAGACGTTAAGCTGATCGGCTTAAGTCTTTTGCAGCAGTGTAACTTTTCTTCCCAGGTTTGGGAATGAAGACCACTCTAACATACTTCCAAGCCCATGGCAAGTGTTTTAGCGCAATGCCTGCCCTAAATAATTTCGTCAGTGGAGGCACGACGAAATCAATACCTTTTTCTAAAACCACTGGATAGATGACATCTTTCTCTGGTGATTTAAAGGGACAAAAGGACCCTACGGCCCATTCCACCTTTTTGTTGTCAACGAACTTGGCGGCGAAATTCCAATCGGCCTTTCATCAGGTGGTTCAGCGTTACTCCTTCATCGACGAGTAGTTAGTTTTTGATGATTTGAGCTCAGGAAAATGATAATAAAAGAATAGTTAATAAAACAAAGTTATTTGTGCGAAAAATTCTTTTTGTAAATCTAGTCTCAAATTTATTCCGAGTCCACAATCATTTATTCATTAATAAAAGTTTAATTTTTAGCTCTTTCAATTTAAATTCAATAATTCTTCAAGTTTTCAATTACAAAGCATATAATTATCATGTTTTTAGAATAGTTAAATTTTAAAGCATCACAATATTTAACATTCTTTTAATTTTTATAAAAATTAAAATTCTGTAAATAATAACTAATTCAACTTTTATTACTACGCGCACTTCATAATTCATTAATTAGGTACATTCAAAAAAATTTGGTTAAAGCACTGGCAATATTACGAGTTCCCTTTTCCCTTGTCACTACCTGTCACAGCATTCAAATTTAACCAACAAGAATTGTACACACAGCTCCACACAGCCCCACACAACGCCACGAATTGAAATTAACTGTACCATTTTGAATAAAAAAGATCCCATCTATCCTGTCTCTTTCTACAGGCCAAAAATATTCGGCGTTATTCAACTTTTCCACTTCAAATGGGCTTTGGTTCAATGGGACTTTAGTGCAACGAGACCGATCGCGCGCTTGAGCGCGCGTGTTTCGTATTTGAACATTTATTTTGCTGCAAAGAATTCGAGGGCATGTGAAACTTTGCCGTAAGAGCAAATTACTTTAGGCAGGTTTTTGTGAATAATTTTTCAAAAAAAATAATGGTTGTCAGACGTCCGTGTTCATGTTCTTTACATCTTGGCAATAATATTTTTGTTTGACATTGTAGATTGTAAATAAAAACCCACGTAATCTAAATTGTTGTATAGTAAAGTATCCTGTGACTTCAAGATGGTTTGAAAACATTTTTTATCGATTGTTTAAAAAGTAAACTAATTATTTTAGTCAAATAATTCTGTGTATACAGAATTTTGAATCATTTTATTCGGGCGTTGTTCTCCCAAGAAAATACGTAAAGATTTCCAAGATCTAAATGACACGTACAATTGTCTATGATTGAATACATCTTAACGAAGACCTACTCCAATTTTTTCGAAAGTTTGTCCTTGGCTTCTATTAATTGGCATCGCAAATGCTAATTTGATTGGAAATTGCCGCCGCCTAAAAGCGAAAGGGTAAACGTCGTCGCAATATAATGAAATGCGATGCATGAACACAATATTTCTTGCTTTATCCCCTGTTAAGATACGACATCTTCAAAGATTATTAGCAAGTTCAAGTATTTGTAATCGCGTTCCGTTGCATAAACCTTCATTGATACTTAAGTTTGGTATGAGCATTACAATCGAATTATTTCTTAACCGTAATTCATACGGTAAAAAATCAGCAGGGTTCAAAGTATTCAGAAACTCCGGCAGTATCACATTAGTAATATCTCCATTATCACAATTTTCCGTACTATCTATACTTGTGTAAATCCGTTCTGTTTTGTC
>CAKNWT010088309.1:0-10897 GCA_932066315.1 Andricus coriarius | reverse complement strand
CTTCTGAATCTCCAATATCTTCATAACTGAATCGTTCTGGGGGCAGCTAACGGAAGAGATTCTCTCCTAAAAATTATCAGAAAACACGAGAAGACTAGAAAAGGAGCGTTTCTTTGAAAAAAAGCCGCGGTGCAGGCCGCCTTGACCCTTGGCCTGAATTTTAACATCAAAAGTGATGAAAGTGCATTACTTCATCTAAATCCCTCACTTCTAAAAACCCTAGTGTGGAAAGCAAAGAATGAAAAATTCCGCCAACAGCTACTCGCGATGAAAATGCACGGAAACTTTCACAGAAATGCGCCCTGTAAAATGGCAGTTATTGAATCCTTTTCGATTCAGTTTTTGTCTCCGCGTTTTGAATCCCCATAGCAGTAGAAGTTGTCTCTTCAGCTGAATCCCTTTCTACATCCAGCGGCTACAGTATTTTTTTGAATACTTTCAGGTACCCCAAAACAGTCATGAAAGAGAACATTTTTAACCCCTTTTTTATGGTAGCTGCACAAAATGAGCGTGTTCTATTGCTTGCGGATTGAGCGTAACATCTATTTTTTCAAACATCGTAACTATTTAAACTATTTAAAGATGCGGATTCTCTCTCTCTCTATTCGCATGCAACGCTAATCTTTTGTTTCGGCATGGGCCGTGGCGAGCTTAGATTTTGTTTAATTTGCTGCCGAAAGGCTTAAAGAATCTCGTCCGGACGCTTGCCCATTGACCAAATATATATTATCCACAGTTATTATCGTTATTTAGATATCTTTTTTTGAATAAATGTAAAATTTGTTATTATCTATGGACGAAAATAACAAGGTCTTGTACTTATTGATCAGACAAACCCTTCTTTCATATATAATAGGTTCGTTATAATAAATTAGTGTTTAATTGTGCAAAACTAGTATTGATTGGACTGCAAGAGTAAGTTTCCAATTTTGGAACTATTTTCTTTTAAAGGCCGAGAAATACCCTCGCAAGTGAATCCGTGAGTTCGGATTTAATGAATTGTTCGTTCTATGGAATCAAATCGGACCGACTAATCTCAAATCTTTCCAATAAGTGTTTTCTAAATAATTGTACGGCCATACTTGATAATGGATGTCAATGAAACGGCAAAGTCTAGTTTTATTCAGTGAATCGTAAAAATGTATACCTAAAAGCTTTTAACTATTGCTATTGATGTAAAGTGTGCTATTGATTATTATTTGAAAATAAAATTGTTTTATCTATTTTATGTAAATTATTCTAACATTAAAAATATTTGATGTAACACGAGTATCTTCTCTTCGCTTTCTGGGCATGATTTGGATCAGCAAAGTAGGTCGTTTTGTTGGTGCCCTACTAAAAAAAATAAAAAATAGTGACAAATGGTTAGAAATTCTGACGATTTCTGAACACCCTATTTATTCATGATGAGCCTAACTATTTCTAAAGATATTTTAATTAAAAACCTAATAGGCTGTTCATAGGCTACGACCGTAGGTAGGCTAATCGTAAAGGATTAAAAATTAAAAATAATTCTTTCATTCAATGCTGCAGGCTGATTTAGAAAAATTAAAGGATCATATTATGTTTCATGCCGAGAAACTTATGGTCTTAAATACCTTAACTAGGGGAGCGACGGGCAGCCTACAAATAATCAGGGCATCTCAGTATTTAACATTCTAGTTGAAAATACAATCGATAGGATTGCCCAATCTGCATCAGGATTACTCTATTCAACTTCAAGCCTCCCTCAGCATGTCACATGAATCCTATCCAACTCTTTTGAATAAATTTCTTCAACAAAAAAGAGAACCTCCTCTAGAATACAAGTTATCAATTGCTTTAGATTCCAAAAATGAATATCATATTCGAGTCCAATTGCAGTATTAAATGTTTTTAGTTATTAGTACTGGGAAAGGTGAAGATTTAGTCAAACAAAATGCAGCACGAAGTCTATTAATGGCAGTGACAGGCGGTACAGAATATGAATTGGAACAATTTCTACCTTCATTCAGTAGGGAAAATATAAAAAATTGCAAACATTATGTGCACGACGCAATCTTTTACATCCTCAATTTACTACATTACATATTAGAACATCAACTGAAAACTCGACTTGGATAGCAATTTGTACTGTCCACGATATTAAACAAACAGAAATGGCTAACTCACTTAAAGAAGCAAAAAACTTCGCTGCTATAAAAAAAAATTCATTTAATATCAAATAGAGGTCTCCGTAATTCAACTTACAAAGGGATTCTAGCAAACTCACTTCAAAACTTTCATATTTCTGTGCATGACTCTTCTATGAATCTTCCGAATATTCCTACAAACAACTCTACGAATTCTCTAGAAAACATCTCCACTCTTACTCCTGAAACACCTACTACATATACTTCTATAGACACTGTAGACCGTTCTACAGATACTCATTGCACAAAAAGAAGAAAACTAGGCAGATCCAAAATCATGTTTACCAACTAAACATTTTTATGTATCGCATGATAAACCAGGTCCATCTGGAAAAAGTTATAAAAAATGTTGTAAATGTGGCTTCAGACCCCCAAATCAATATCATGAACGTTAATTAAAATTCCGTGTTTCAGGAAGACAACTTCAATGGAGCACTATTACGAAGAACTTACCCACATCCCAACAAATCCAAGGAAATTTACTAGATGTAGTTCCATAGGCATTCTAAATCACGTGGAAATTCTAAAGGATTTCACTATCAAATATGGATTACCATTACCACAAATAATAACCTACCCAGATCAACATTCGCGATCGCATTCGTTCTTTCTCGCGCAAGCCTCTACTTTAGAACACCTTGTAATTCAAAGCGGAAAAACAAAAGAATTAGCCAAAAATAAAGCAGCCCTAGGACTTCTTAAATTGTTGATACAATATTACGATCTTTGTGATAAAGATGACTCAGACACATATCAGAAAAAAATTAAAACAAAAGATCAGGAAGTTCAAACTGATCCCAGACCCAAAATTGGTTCCATGGGAAAATTCTTGTAGATACTGTAACACACAAGTACATTCTACAAAGGAATGTCTTAAAAATATTGTTAAAAAAGTTGATAAGACAACATAAATCCCACCCCCTACTCCGTTACGAAATCCTCAAATTCTTAATCGACTTCTTCGACCTTTCTCTAAACGAACTCCTAGACCTAAAAGCACTCAATTATAAAAATCTCATTTTATACTAACTTTTGTTTTCTTTTTACAGGCTTCCGAGAAGCAAAATGAATTCAAAACTCTAACTTTCACCTGGTATCTTCTTGATCTTATTCCTAGTAATCCCATCTGCTGCGACAACCTCGTACATCGATACTCCTTTTTCGCACTCATTAGGCGTTTATCTTGAGCCTATTATTGATATCCAATTTCTTTCCGAAGAATATCATTTTTGGTCTTACTTAGACATTTTCGAATTTTCGAAAAAAAAAAGCATCAGATAATTGAGAACTATATCAAACACATTATAGGATGTACGCAGAAATCCGACGTTTGCAATGCGAGTAGTCATAAAATTGATATCAAATCAATAACTTATTTTCCTCAAGAAATTTCGTCAATTTCTAATCAAACGTATAATATTAATAGTTCTTCATTGAAAAATGGCCCATTTTTAGAAAAAGTTCAAAAGACATTTGAAAAATTAGAAGAAAATCAAGAAACTTCTCTTTATTCGCCCGAAGATAATTTATTTCTTATCCCTAATTTGATCTCTTCCAAAATAAAAAATTTATCTAAAATCATCTTAAAAGTCGAAGACTTTAACGAACAAGTCGTATTTAACGCCAAGTTCAATAACCCTGCTTTCCAAAATACAACAAAAGATCTAGAAGAAACTATTGACGCAAACATTTACAAATTCATGGAACCCTCTACCCTTTCCCGACTCTTTCCTTAAATTTAAACTAAATCACTCTACTTCTTTTTTCTTTAACATTCTTCCATTTTCAAAAACTAAACATTTCACAGTTAAAAACTATTTAATTTTCATGTTAACTATTCCTGTACCCTCTTCAGACAAATTCCATCTATTCAAGCCACATGCATTTCCTATATTCTTCAACGCTATTGACAAATTCACTTTGTCAATTTACCATAAACCTCAAATTTCTTATCTTGCTCTTTCATCAGATAAAGAAAACTATTTCTTAGCAGACGACCAGTTTATTAATTCATGCTATCAAACTGACATTGGAAACTTTTGCTATGTCAATTATCCAATATTCAACACTAAAGAAAATCCTATCTGTGAAACAACCATTATCACTCAGGCGAAACCTTATAAATGCCAATTCGTTGTAAACATCAACAAATATTATTTCTGGAGTCCATTACAAGCTCATTATGACTGGCCCTATTCAAACTTTTTCCCCAAACGATTTCAACTATATTGTCCTGAAAAACCAGATGTTTTAATTGATATTAAAAACACTGGAATAATACAACTAAATCCAGAATGTAAACTAAACCCTCTAATAACATCTTATTATCCTAATAAAAATTTTAAAATATTGGATTCTTTAATTCCAATACAAAAATCAACCCTTTCACTTTCTTCCATCAACACTTTGCTATAAAATTATTCTATCCAACAACCTCATTTACTTAAAAGAATACTTTTTCACTATGAAAAAAAGGAAGACATGCCATTATGTCTCCTTGAAGATGAAATATTTACCCTAGAAAAACTTTCTAAAATTCCACATTTTTTCCAAAATGACGAAATGTTGAATTTTATAAATCAAGGAATTTTATTAATTTTAACAGTAATAATGTTACTTACAGTAACTCTACTTGGATTACTGATTTTTAAAATTGGAAAAATAAATGAAAACCTTTAAGATCAAAAACCAATCACGACTGAAATAAAAAACACAACTCCATTAAGTCTAACGGAGCAGCCTTTACTTGACGAAATCAAATTTCAGTTTTGAAAGAAAACTTAGATTTACACTTGCATAATAGTATACCCAATTACTATTAAAACAAATTAGATATAAAAAAACAAAACAACAATAAGAACAAAAACAAAACAACAACAAAAAAACTACAAAAAGCCAAAAAAAATAATTTCAAAAAAAAATAAATGAAAAACAAACAAAAAATGCATGAAAACTTAAATTTTATTGCACAAATCAGTCTATTGTAAAAATTGTTTTTGTAATAATTATATTTATATTAATAACAAAATTACTATTGCATATAATTTAATCGTAGCTATATATAATATCACACTTTTTAACACCTTTCAGTAATTATATTTACACTATTAACAAATTTACCACTAAGTACCATTAAAGTCATATCTATAGATAATAATTAGTCAAAACTTACAATAACTTAAATTCTTTCAGTCTTCGGAATCACTCGATTCATGATACTGAAATAAAAAGATAAATCGGATATTAGACGAATAAAAAAAAATAAATAAATAAAATTATAGGTAATTATCATATTATCTTACCTCCACAATCTCATTGTTTCTTATCCTGTATCTCCCCTCTTTGAAAAGGAAAGTAATATCCAAATTCATACTCTTAAATTTCGCCTGCAAAATTCTTTTATTCTCTTCTATTGCCTGCCTCCTTAACACCAGCCATTCCCAAGGCTTGTCACCCCCTTTAAGGAAACTTCTGGATCTTCTCGTGATAGTTTCCACGTTGCGTTTTGGCCAATCCATTTTTCTTGAAAATTCTTAATCTAAAATTGCCATCAAAATATAATCAAATTTTCGACCCTCATCTATGGACTTATATAAATAAACACTAATGACTACTTTTATTCCAAACTTACCCTAGTAACCTCTGAATTTTTGTACTCCCATCGCATTCCACCTGACGTAAACGCTATTTCATTTTCCTTATTTTTCTTAATCTTTTTTACAAGAGGCGGTGAATAATCACTCACTGTCATTCTTCTAGCACTTTTCGATTCAAGCGCAATTTTGACGTTTGATTCTCCTGATCGCATAAATAAATCCTTTTTAGCTTTTCTTTGCCCATTATCTAACCAACGAAAATGTCCACTCTTCTGGACATTCAGTTTCTTCACCTTGAAAAAAAAAACGATAATTTTTTTTCGACTTCACGAAACAAATTGTCCACTCTGTCCTTTTCATTATTTGAAATTTGAGTTATGATAAATTGACACACAGGTACACTTTCGACACTCTCACTAACTTGTACATCTTGTCCATTTTCACTTAATGGCATAGCCTCTACATTGTCACTATTATAATTATCACCTGTCTCCGAAAAGAATTCATCTAAAAAATTGTCAGAATCATCACTATCTATTTTTTTCGAATCTTTACGTAATTCATTACAATCGACAGTATTTTCGATTTCTCCAAACAATTCAAAATCCTCAACCAAAAAAGAATTTACTTGATCTTGACTCATGGTTCGTTTTTCTTCCACGATCACAAAAAAAATTTCTCAACTAAACTAAACTCTAAATTTTCCATAAGTACAGAGAACATCAGAAAAAAGGTGAAAGTCTCTATACACAATTTTCCGACTTTTCCGACTGGTTTTTAACTAATCATTTCACTGCATTTTCTTTAATTTAGTTATTCCTACCCGTCGTCATCATAAAACTCCATAGGTCCTTCCTCCAACAACACTCATTTCAAGACGAAGATAGAGAAAATTTTGGAAATAGAGCTTGTTTTCGACCTCTTTTCAGGAAATAATTTAAGTTAGAACTTGAAGGGTTGATCTTAAAAGATGGGACGTGACTGTTCTTCCCTTGTGTTCTTATAACTGGAGACAACTTAGGTATACACCAAAGTTCTGGTTTTGTCGCTAGTTTTGCAGCAAATTATGCGTGTAGATTATGTAAAATCACTAAAGAAGCTCGTTCCACTCAGACAGAAGAAGACATTAGTTTGCTCAGAGCAATCGAAGATTATAATAACGATATTAGAAAAAATGATGTCTCGACTACTGGAGTAAAGTCAGAATGCATATGAAATGATTTACCATCCTATCACGTGTTACAAAATTCATATTTCGATTTACATCACGATTTTTGGGAAGGTGTGGTTCCGTACAGTTTGAGCCAACTGATATTGTACTATGTTCAATCTCAATACTTTACTTTTGAAGATTTCAATGATAGATTAGTGGAGTTTGATTTTGAGCCGCTTGATAAGGGCAATCGTCCGAAATGTATATTGAAAGAGAAACTGCAAAAGGGTTTTTTCACAGAGGTAGTCTTTCCCTACTTAAAGCCTTGATTTCATGTGGTAAAGATGTACCTGATAGCAAGCCACATTTCTGTATGTATAATTATAGAAGGATAAGGGTGAAAACGAATTTCTCTATAGTTCTTTTTAAAAAAAATTGACATTCTTATTGCATAGTATGACAGTATTATCAGTTACTATAAAAAGGGAGACTAGATATATAAATATATATTTAATATAACAATGCGAAGTACATTAAACTAAGATACGTTGTTTTATATACTTTATCAGAGAAATTGGTTTAACAACAAGCGATTGTACCTGTGCAAAGCACATCTTTCGTAATGAAATATTGTGAATGCAATTTTGAATATTATTCTCATGATATTGCTTTTCTATATCCTAGGTAACTACGTCAAAAGCTATTTTTCATCAAGATTATTTACAAAAAAAAATAAAATCTGTCGAACACATATCAAATAAACAAAGGATGCTGTATCATTTACATTGTAAATGGTTTGTCGTGGAATTGTCTCATCTTGTGATATTTGGTAGTTTTGTTTTAACTACAAATATCACAAGACAAGACAATTCCACGGCAAGTCATTAGCAATGCGAATTGTGCGGGGTACTTTCTTAGTTCAAGTAAACGTTTGGATCAACCAAAACATATGGTATAATGAACCAAAGCTTACTAACGAGAAAGTTTTCTTGGTTCAACCAAATATTTTGTTGTCCATATAATAACCATATTCTGGGGTTGAATCAACCAAAATGTTTTTTGATTTAACCAAAACTTTTTCTGAGTGTATCCACATATATAGCACCGAAGAAAAGCCCAAACAAAAAAATGTCCTGTGTTCGCACGATCATGTTAAAGTGACAGGTAATCGTAAAATTCACTAAATATTATATATTTTTACCTATTACAAGCTCACAAATTGTTATTTCTGATCCGGATAAGCGGTAAAAAATGCATATTGTATCCGCATATATACCTGCTTAGTATAGACCCAATCAAAAAATGTCCTGTGTTCGCACGTTCATGTTAAAGTGACAGGTAATCGTAAAATTCACTAAATATTATATACTTTTACCTATTACAAGCTCACAAATTGTTATTTCTAATCCGGATAAGCGGTAGAAAATGCACATTGTATCCACATATATACCTGCTCAGTATAGAGCCAACCAAAAAATGACCTGTGTTCGCGCATTCATGTTAAAGTGACAGAAAATTATAACATTCACGAAATAGTAGATATTTTTACCTATTAAAGGCTCACAAACTGTTATTTCTGATCCGGATAAGCAGTCAAAAACGCATATTATATCCACATATATACTTGCTGAGTATAGACCCGATTAGAAAATGTCCTGTGTTCGCACGTTCATGTTAAAGTGACAGATAATCGTAAAATTCACGAAATGTTATATATTTTTAACTATTACAAAATCACAAATTGTTTTTCTGATACGGATAAGCGGAAAAGAATGCATACTGTATACACATATATACCTGCTCTATAGACACAATCAAAAAATGTCCTGTGTTCTCGCGTTCTTGTTAAAGTGACAGATGATCGTAAAATTCACGAAATATTAGATATTTTTAACTATTAAAAGCTCACACATTGTTACTTCTGATCCGGATAAGCGGCAAAAAATGCATATTGTATCCACATATATACCTGCTCTATAGACCCAACCAAAAAATGTCCTGTGTTCGCGCATGCATGTTGAAGTGACTGAAAATCGTAAAATTCACGAAATATTAGATATTTTTAACTATTAAAAGCTCACAGATTGTTACTTCTGATCCGGATAAGCGGTAAAAAAATACATATTGTATCCACATATATACCTGCTCAGTATAGAACCAATCAAAAAATGTCCTGTGTTCGCGCATTCATCTTAAAGTGACAGATAATCGTAAAATTCACGAAATATTATATATTTTTAACCATTACAAAATCACAAATTATTATTTCTAATACGAATTAGCGGTGAAAAATGCATACTGTATACACATACTTATATACCTATTCAGTATAGACCCAATCAAAAAATGTCCTGCGTTCTCGCGTTCTTGTTAAAATGACAGATGATCGTAAAATTCACGAAATATTATATATTTTTAACTATTACAAAATCACAAATTGTTATTTCTGATACGGATTAGCGGTAAAAAATGCATATTGTATCCACATATATACCTGCCCTGGCGGACCGGCCGAACGCAATCATTACGCTATAGCGTAATGGTAAAGTAATGGTAAAGTAATGTTAAAGTAATATGGCATTATAATTATTGAAAGAAGCAAAACAAATATGTAAAGTGTTGAAACTATAATAATACGTTAAAATTTACGTTAAATGATCATGCCGTAAGTGCAAAAAGTTGATTTTTCAGCGTTAAAAAATAAAAAAACAAAGTGACTGTAATTGAAGTCGGGCCCCTGCATATTGGCAACCTGATTGAAGCCCCCGTAAGCAGACTGCAATGACAGACACATTATTTTTTCATTTTTTAACGCTGAAAAAGAAACTTGTTGCAATCACGGCATGATCATTTAACGTAAATTTTAACGTATTATTATAGTTTCAATAGTTTACATATTTGTTCTGCTTCTTTCAATAATTATAATGCCATATTACTTTAACATTACTTTTCCATTACTTTACCATTACGCTATAGCGTAAAGATTGCGTTCGGCCGGTCCGCCAGGGTGCTTAGTATAGACGCAATCAAAAAATGTCCTGCGTTCGCACGTTCATGTGAAAGTGACAAATAATCGTAAAATTGACGAAATATTAGATATTTTTAACTATTACAAGCTCACAAATTGTTATTTCAGATCCGGGTGAGCGGTCAAAAATGCCTATTGTTTCCACATATATACCTGCTTAGTAAAGACAGATAATAATCGTAACATTCACGAAATATTAGATAGTGTCAGATATAATTCATGTTATAGTGACAAATAATAATAATAGTGTGAGACAATTTAGCGAAATATTTAATTCTGTTATTAGGTGACAGATGAATGCTCAAAACCAAAATATAGCACACAACTTATATTCTTTATCTGAACTAAAAATAATAATTTTATACGCGCGAAAACAGGACATTTTTTGATCAGGTCTATGCTAAGCAGGTGTATATGGGGATACAATATGCATTTTTAAGCGCCTATTCGAATCAGAAATAACAATTTGTGAGCTTTTAATAGTTGAAAATATCTAATACTTCGTGAATTTTTCGATTATCTGTCACCTTAACATGAGTCTGCGGTTACCGGGAAATTTTTCTAGTGGTGCTATAACGCGCGTACACAAGACATTTTTTTATTGGGTCTTTTCTGAGCAGGTATATATGTGGATACAATATGCATTTTTTACTACTTATTCGGATCACAAATAACAATTTGTGAACTTGTAATTGTTAAAAATATATAATATTTCGTGAATTTAACGATTAGCTGTCACTTTAACATAAACGCGCGAACACAGGACATTTTTTGATTGGGTCTATACTAAGCAGGTATATATACAGGGTGTTTTTTTTAACTTGAGACAACGAAATATCTAAAAAAATACGCATCCTACGGAAAAAATGTCTGGAATAAAAACTTTTTATTTTCGAGGGGGAAAAAAGATTTGTTAAAATTTACCCCACCCCCACCCCCACAGGAGGCA
>CAKNWT010088295.1:0-14700 GCA_932066315.1 Andricus coriarius | reverse complement strand
ATTTTCCTTGAAGTAGTTACTGAGGGCCTTTTTGTTTAAATTAATATAATTATTAAATATTTGTTTCTAACTTACATTAACTACTAACCCACTGAGTAAACAGTTGACAAAAAGTTTTAAAATTCAGAAAAAACTGCAACATTCCAGCAATTATCTAAGAAAAGATCATTATAAACAATAATATATTGTCTAAACAATTATGTTTCTTAACTTCCAATGAAAAGTGGAATATTTCAGGAAAAATCATATCTATCTAGCATGACCATAGAAAAAAAAAGTTTTGAACAATAACAATTTTTTTAAACAAATATGTTTGTTGAATTTCAACAATTACTACCAAACTCTAAGTAAAGAGTGGACAGAAAGTTGAATACTTCGGGAAAAACCGCAACTTTCTAAAATTATTTAATGATAATATTATTTTAAATAATAAAAAATTGTTTAAACAATTGATTTCGTTAACTTTAATTACTTATTTACCTCATTCTAATTAAAAATTGGACCAAAAGTGAAACGTTTTTGAAAAACCTGAATTTTTCTAGAAATTATTCTAAGAGAAAATCATTAACAATAATAATAAATTATTGAAACAATTCTTTTTTTTAACTCTCACTCTACTTGAAAATTGGTCAAAAAGTGGTAAATTTTTATCAAACCCGTGACTTCCTAACTCTATTCTAAGGGAAAATATCTAAAAACAATAATCAATTGTTTAAACAATTTATTTAAACATCTAATTATCAGCGTAAAAGCAGTATTTTATTCGTATTCTATGGCTAACCGTGAAGAGAAACTTTGAGTTTCAACTCGATTCACCTAATATTGACGATTCTGAATAAAATGTACAAAACCGTCTTTTTTTCTTATGGAAAATACGTGTTAAACCCCATGGGGCTTGCGCCACCACTAAATATAATTTTTTTAATAACGAAAAAAATGGATTTATTTTTTTGTGGATTCGAACAAATTTCCGGGCGATATACATGTAAATTAGAAGAAAAAAAGAATCTGGACCACCCTATTGAACAGCCACGCTTCGTTTTCCATTCCAGTTCAAGTTTATTAATAAATCATATTTTAATAAATAAGAATTAAAATTAAAAAATATGAAGTAAGAATTATTTAACCATATGTCAATGTAAATACATGTTTCATTATTTTTATATTATGAACTGAGTATCGGATCGGGGCATTTCTTTTAAAATTATAGGTATCAATATATTTTGATGCGTTGTTTATAAATATGGATATTTTCATGTCTATATTTTTCTTAGATCTCTATTTTATAATTACGGGATGAATTTTCAACGACATATTATTAGTAAATAAATGTATAATTATATTAATTATTATTGATACTCATTTTCAAATTTATTACGATGGTTAAGTCGTACACTTTAGATCTTCAAATAATGTCTTTCCCTTTACTGTTAATAATAGTATTCGCAAATGAAACCATTCTACGTTGGATTCACTGAATAAATTCTTTCAGAATCAAATTTTAGCAAGAATTTCAGTGTTCAAAAACTTTTAACAAATAAATAGTTACTCGACAATGGGGTAAATGATCAAAGTTAATACAAAAGTTGGCGCGCGCATATAGTAGTCTAGTAAAACATATTTTCCCTAAATTTCATTCAGAAGTTACAAGAATTAGCCAAAGTTACAACTTTTTCGGCCTCTTAATTGAAGTTACAATGTTAAACAACTTTAGAGTGGATTCTCATCAGAAGTTGCATTTATTTAACCAAAATGCAACGATTTGATTGTATATGTATCGTGCACAAATATTATATATCATTTCTGAACACAGAAAAAACAAAAGGTAAAAAGCGTTTCAGGTACAAATTTTGGGTGTAATCTCGGCAAACAAATAATTGAAGATCGTGAAGGGTAAAATAAATTATCACTGATTTTTATTTTACCATTACCGATCTTCATTTGGTTTGTATTACGATATTACCCCCAGTATTGTTACCTGAAAAGCTTATAACAATTATCCAAAAAATTGTTCTCGTTTTTATTTTATTTTATATATAGTAGGTACTATGAAATGCAAACATTTTGTATCAATATTAATTTGATATTTTAATCTAAAAATTGCGAAAGGTAAAAAAATTGTCCTCGTGGCGCGCCTGCTTGTTTTCTAGACCTATAATAAAAAAAGATATCTTATTTCTTACAGAATCAGTTGTTGAACCAATATGCATAGGAGGAATGCCAATCCCACTGTTTCAACTATTGCCTACGGGTCTATTAGTGAAAACGACAACGGAGAATAATAATATTTTTAGAATCCATGATCATGCTCATAATAGAAGATCCGTTGAAAGATTGACTCGAGATGAAACCGTGGTTTACGAAAGGATTAGGTGTCGATTACCCTCTTCCCCAGGTGCTATTTCTAACAATAAATCTTAGCATTAAAAGTACTTACTTATTAGATAATGCATTTTCTAAATAACTCAATTTCTATAAACAAATATTATATATAATTATCCAAACCTGACATTGGTATACACAAGAAAAACATTTTTTGGACTATAATTGCACCGTCCAAAATATAGAGAGATAAAAATATTTCCAAGAACCCGTTGGAAATCTAACTGAATTCTGCGTTAAATGATTCCCAATGTAATTTGGACTTGTGGGTATTAAATTATCACGTGAGAAAACCAAACATAAAATTGGCTTAAGACGATGTCAGGGTACCGAGCCATACCTGATAGCTCAACTGACCCTTCCTATTGTAAGGCGCTCGAACTCGAGCTCGAAACTCGGCGGGGCGTTGTGGTGCTCAACCGGAGGCTACTGTCTTATGTTGCGTTGGTACGTTTAAATCAACTCCCCCATTTAAACCAACCGTCTGAAAATTGAAATAAATTACAATTTTAATTTTCTTCAGTTTTCCACACTTAATTATTAAACTTTTGATAATACTGCTGTTGAAAATTCAATTTACAGTTTTCTTTAATTTACGACCGTTGAATGTCCAACTCTTGAGTATTTCAACTGTTGAAAATTGAAACGGCCTTTTCACTTGTCATGGAAACATGCGATTTTTCTGTTTTTCAATTTAAAAAATTTGTAACCATTTTTATACTTCTTTTCAAGAAGAAAATTGTTTGCAATCGACTATGTATCAAAGTAGCTTCTCAGATATTATAAATTCCAAAATATTCTGAAGCCTTAAAATGTTATCATTTTGCAATTAGTATAATTTTAAACGTCAGAGGAGCCCCGCGTAAAAAATGCGCCTTTAACTCGACCTCCGTGGTGGTGCGGAACAGAGTTCATTAGGTATTGTAACACAGTAGCCTCCGGTTGAGCATCACATTGGTCCGATGGGCAGCGAGCTCGAGTTCGAGCGCCTTACAATAGGAAGGGTCAGGTGAGCCGTCAGGTATGGCACAGTACCCTGACATTGTCTTAAGCCATGAAATTCGATTTTTAAGGAATTTTGTACATCATGTTCAGCTCTTGGCAGGAAATAGTAAAATTAATTTAATAATTTTCGCATGTTCGCACAAAAAAATATGATTTTATAAACCCGTAAAGATTTTTCAATTTTTAATGGGCCTAATGCCTCACATGATAATTCAATAGCCACAAGAAAAAATTGCGTCAACTGGGACTCATTTAACATCAAATTTAATAATATTTGCAACTCTTAAAAAAAAAGTTTTATCTACATTTTGGACGGTGAATCACATTTAAAAGTTAAGACTACTTTTTAATAGGTCATCTGGTTATTGTTTTGACCCTTATGAAAATATATGACAGGAAAAAAATGTCAGGCCTGTCATTTTTTTCCTGTCATTTTTTACCTGTCGTTTTTTCGCGACCACATGAAAACGACAGGAAGAACGACAGTCGAAAATGACTGGACCTAATTGGCCATAATTTATAATAATATCGTCTAAACATTATAAAGTATCGACGACTTGCATATTTATTAGTGAACTCTTTGAACTTTCCTGTAAAGCATAAACAATCATTAGCAAAAGAAAACCATTATGGGAATTTTCATGATGAAACACCTTTGTATAGCCTGTGTCCAATTCCTAATTCTCTTCCAACACAGCAATTGTGGAATGTGTTCGATTTGCCATTTTAAAGCCTTCTTATCCTTACAAAGCGCTAAACTTGAGTACCACGGCAACAATTTCGGACTATTTTCAACTTTCTTCATTCCCTTGACAAGTTCAGTGCGTGCTACGAATTCCATGATCCAACAAAGAATTGTCTTGCCACGCACAACCTACGGACCATTTGATTGGTTCTCTTTTTTTAGATGCGCATGGCAAGACCATACTTTGTTGGACCATGGAATTGCAAGCACGCAGTGAACTTGTTAAGGGAATGAAGAAAGTTGAAAATAGTCCGAAATTGTTGCCGTGGTACTCAAGTTGAGCGCTTTGTAAGGATAAGAAGGCTTTAAAATGGTAAATCGAACACATTCCACAATTGATGTGCTGGAAGAGAATTCGGAATTGGACACAGGCTATACAAAAGTGTTTCATCATGAAAATTCCCATAATGCTTTTCTTTTGCTAATGATTGTTTATGCTTTACAGGAAAGCTCAAACAGTTCGCTGATAAATATGTAAGTCGTCGATACTTTATAATGTTCAGACGACATTATTATGAATTATGGCCAATTAGGGCCAATCATTTTTGGCTGTCGTTCTTCCTGTCGTTTTCCTGTGGTCGCGAAAAAACGACAGGTAAAAAATGACAGGAAAAAAATAACAGGCCTGACATTTTTTTCCTGTCATATTTTTTCATACGGGAATACTTTCAGTCAGTAGTATATCTACAATAATAAATCTATAATTTAATAATTTGCATTGTTATAAACAAAATATATAGACAAATATTAAAAATCCATATGTAGCAAGGCTTTGAAAAAAGTTGAAAAAATCACAATCCAACATTCAATTAGAGACTAATTACAGATAAAGTAAACGTATATAAAGAATGCAGTAATTTGAGTACAAAAAACATTATTCTATTATAAAAAAGCAATTATTAATTTATCCTATTTTTCGTCACTTGGTAAAACTTTCGCAACAAAATGCAGCAATTTTTACCAAAAAGGATTTATAAAAATGTTTGAAATAAATAAATTAGAATTCAAAGCCTGAAAGACAAGGCAATCCATTTTTTTATGAGTTGAAAAAGACCTGGCGTGATTATTTGTAAATGGAATGAATGTTTTTTTTGCGTTCAAATAGGCAGGAGCACTATTTAGAATTGTATTCGTGACTTTAAAATTTTGATTTTCATTTCGAAGCTTTCAGGCTAAAAAAGTGAAAGGTAGAACCAAAATTTTCTCATTTAAAAAAATATTTTAAATCCATGCTCGCATGCAATAAGGGCCAAACTGTGAATTTGCACTTACGCTCATGTGCGCATGCGCAGTTTCATTAAGCTGAATTCACTTGTTTTTAAATCGAAAACTGGATTTTTTTATCACCGTTCAAATTCGACAACTAAATATCTTGAAAGCGAATTCTTACGTTTCTTAAATTAAAAAGCTTCAATGTTTTATAACTGCCTAAAGTTGAAAAAGTGTGCTCCTCGAATGAAAATAAATGTTTCTCACTAAATTTTCTCGCAACCTAATAATATTTTCCAATAAAGCTTTCCAGGATTCAATTCGGGACTGATCTTGAAAGCACTTTCTTTTTTTCAACTGAAACTTCGATTTTTCAAAGCATTTTTATTCTTTTCTGTAAAATCGTAAAAATGTAGGTTAGTCCGTTATGTTGTGCTACTTTTCAAATTACAGAAATAATCATTCTAAACTGAATTTTTGAAATTAAAATTTTTTTAAATTGATTATTGACAAACTCAAAACAATATATATTGAATAACATCTTATTTTAAACGCTTAAACTTATACGTTATGAAATTAGGAGCCTCAAATATTGAGGAATTCAAAACTGTATTGCATAACTGGAATACTGCTCATTAAATGCCGTACTGATAAAAAAGTTCTAGATATAATAACAAATTGAACCTGAAATCGCCGGAATTCACAAAAAAAAAAATAATTTTTTGTAATGTCAAGTGCCATTTTGAAGTGACTGGATCAATTTTTTAAAAAGAATTGATCAGATTTCTTTTGAAAATTAAAGAATGTAATATTCTAAGCTCTCAAAATTGAATTATTCTGAATACGTTCTAATTGAAGTAATTTCAAATAGGACAGATCTAAAATTCAAATTTTTAAAGTTTCGAGAATTCTTATTTAAAATTAGTAAGTTAGTAAATTTTCAATCAAAAAATTTGAAATTTGAAACCGCTTAATTATGTCGTTTTAATTTAGTTGTTTGAATACTAAAAATTGTACAATTTTCAAGATTAATTTTTAAATTGTCTGATTGCGAAGTTTTTAATTCAAAATTGCTCAACTTTCAAGAATTTGCATTTAAAATTAATAAATTGGTAAATATTGAATAATGAGCATTTCAATGCGAAACTCTTTGACTATGTAGATTTTAACGTTTATATTGAAGTTACAAAGATAAAACTTAAGATTGAAATTGCAGCGATAAGAAATTAAAATTCGACATTCTGGTGTATAATCAACAATAATAAAAGAAATCGTTCAACTTTAAGTTTAATTTTGGATAGTTTAATTCTGAACACTTTATTTATAATAGTTATTCATACTTGAAGACCTAAGCGATTTACAAAGCTTCAATTACAATTATTTATTTTAATTTGTATCGTTTATAAATAAAAATAATAGTTTAACTATTACGGATTTTGATTCGGAAATTCAATTTGAAAATAAACGATTAAGTATCAAGAGACTCGAAAATGAAAATATCTAAATTGAAGTTTTCAAAATTATTAACGTATTGCTGTAATCGAAGTGAAAATTTTTTTTTGATGCGAAAATATTAGAATTGTGTATTGCTTATTACTGTATTTACAGAAATACAATTAAATTTTGACCATTTTTCTAATGACGTGGGACAAGGGGGTAAAAATACTGTAACATAACACAACCTGTATGGATTCTATGAAATCATTTTTACTGTACATCATTTTTTTGAACTAAGAAGCAATTTTTGGGATTCAGAAAAAAATATCAAAATTCAATTTCTTGGTCAATTGTTTGTAGACGCACAGCTTAGTACAATTTAGTAGTCCTGAGTAAAGAAATGTTGTACACTTGAAATAACTAGTAACTATATTTTTTACAGAAGCCTATCGAATACCGCCAGTCGACTATGAGAATGGGGATAAACTGATGCGACTACATGGAGGAATCTGGCGTGCGTTTGGAATTGTTCACCAAGGCATAATGCTTAATTTAGAACAATTTATGGACGGTAATTTAAAAACTAAAATACAATTGTGACGTGCGTCGACGAAAGGGGGCTTACTCTAAAAAAATCGAAATCGAGGTTTTTACACCTTTCGATAGTTTTTGAGTTTCTCTTTTTAATGAAACCATCGACAAAAATTTCCGAGCGTTATTATTGCAAATAATTAAGTTGTTAGACACCCGAGAAATCGGGCTTTCGCTCGAGATCCCGTGAAACACCTCCCACCACGCGCCACTGCAATCTACGCGTCTCATCTATACCCCATCGATGAGCCGCGCCGCTACATGGGTGAGAATGTATAGTAAGTGGAGAGGGAAGATTTCGTGAGTCTTCCTTCTCCTAAAAGTCTCGTCTATCCGGTCGACTTTGACCGCTCGCCCTGAACAATCTCACTTTTCAGAGTAAGTCCCCTTTCTTCGACGCACGTCACAATTAAAAAAATATATCACATATAACTATTTTACACGTAGTAAAGTGTCTAGTAGTTATAAGCCAATGATTTTTTAAATTCTTCAACTTAATTAATAACTATAATTTACAAACACAATCAGGTCGACACGTACGAATTCATCCTCTAGAGGGCAATCTATTGGCGCGTAACACACGAATTCCGTCGGCAACGTCAAGGTCGAAATATGTGGCTATTGCAGGATATTCGAGTAATATGTGGCTTGTGCCGGCTCTTCTTCCTGACAATGTAGCAGGTAATGTAAAAACAAAAATACCATCTAAAACAAAGATATTAGAGATCTGTGCCTAAAGTGTCCAGATTTTTTTTTAATAAGGATTACTTTGGGGCTCTTAAAATAGTTTTCATCTCAGGTTAATTAATTATAACATTTCTTTTTTGGACTATTATCAAGTTTTTGGTGCGCAATGAAAAAAGTGAAAATATGTATTTTGCACCACTAGTGTAGAATAATTTACATAGTAGTTGTTAGTTCCGTACCTCTTGATAGTTAAAATAATATTCTTTAATATTTTTTCTTACAGAAGAGTTGCAGCGATTCAATAATCGTTAAAAGTTCTAATGAAGTAATTACAATAATAAGTATAAATAATATAGTCTGCTTTAGACGTATCTGGTTTGGGTTAAGGCTCTGATGAGTTAAGTAGATTTTACAAGGTTTTGCTCCTCCTGGGTGTTTTTTTTTTTCACACGTGTGGTTTTCCGGTCAGGATGCACTGAAGCACAATCGTACAGAGGTGCAGGCAAATGCGGGAGCTTGTAAAAATGTATTAATGTATTAATTGCTTGTGATAAATGGTATTTCTTGCACCCCTGAGTTGACTCATTTTGTAGCCCTTCGCCTCATCTCGCTACAAGTTTTACTGCAGTTTGAGCTCGCTGTGGCCATTTAGGACTTTAGGCCAACAAAAAAAAGACTAGATTATTTAGACCTCAATTTGTAAGTAATGTTTTTCAATGCTTATAGTTAAAATTTAAGCCTAGCAATAATTTTTTCTACCCATCACTATATTTCTCGAAATCATTATCGTTTATAGCAAAAAAATTTCTTCTTTTTATAGTTCTCTCAACAAACAATCGTCTATCTCAGTGCTAAGATCTCAGTGTCAAGATGTCTAATAACACTTATATCCACAATCTCAGGGTTATCAGGAACGTCAGTAATCTTTCCTTTCTTCAGATTAATCTTGGCACACTTGTCCAATCCAAAATCCATACCAATCTCTCCTGTGTAATGCTTGACGACATTTAACGCAAGTTGAAGTTTGCTTGCACCAAAATTACAGATAATAAGGTCATCCATATAAAATACATTAGTAAACTTATGCTCGCAATGATTAATGTCGCCGTAGAGGTATCCAGGAGAATTGCGTACTGCGAGAGATAGAGGCAGAAGTCTGATGCAAAAAAGCAGAGGGCTCATCGTATCGCCCTCAAAGGCGCCCCTCAGGAAGGTGAAATTGTTTGTTGTCACACGATAATTTTCAGATGAGATACTAAATCTACTTTTTAAAAGGGGCACCAATCTCTCTATGCATCTCACTATGTGTGCATGAACCTTTAAGATTTCCAACAGATAGATGATAAGTCTATGAGAGGTTGAATCGAAAACTTTCCGGTAGCCAATCCAGGTTGTAAAGATCTTATACAGCGTGTTTAAACAAATTATTGGCCTGTAATTCTCTAGGTTTTTTCTCGCCTTTTTCGGTGCGAGTATAGTGCGTCCTAACACCAGTCACTGCGAAACGGGCGTTTCTGACTTTAAATATGAGGTAAATATGCGGGTCAGATGTTGGTGTGTAGAAGTAAACCTTTTCCACCAAAAGTTCTTGATGCCATCTAGTCCAGCACCGGAAAAGTTCTTCGTGCCCCTAAGTGCTTTTTTCACCGCTTCGAAAGTGATTGATAGACATTCCTTCTCAGACGTTATGAGGTTCTCGATAATACTAGTATTTTATTTCCACTTCGGTCTCTTCGGGATCTTGTATGCCTCTCTAAAAAAAGTCTCTACATGTTGATTCTCTCTGACCCATCACTCCGTCTTCTGTATTCTCCTCCTTGCGTCAGATAACACCCGTATATTGTGAACAATATGCTGTTTGATTGTCAGCAGCTTCGACTTGTTCTGTGTGTGATGGTAGATCCTCAGTTCTTGGGCGAACTTTCGAACCCCTTCCGTGAACTATCGACCAGATAATATGTAGCCAATCACACACTGAACACGGGACCCATTCTGCCTTGTTCATTGATTACCGGAAAGCTTTTGATTTAGCCTCTTATAGACTTATCATCTATCTGTTGGAAGGCTTTCAGGTTCATCCACACACAGTGAAAAGTATAGAGAGATTGATGCCCCTTTGGAAAACTAGATTTACAATCTCATCTGGAAATTCTCGTGTGAAAACGAACAGCGTCACCTGCCAGAAGGGCGTCTTTCAGGGCAACACCATGAGCCCTTTTCTCTTTTGCATCACATTTCTGCCACTATCTCTCGCACTACGAAATTCTCCTGGGTATCTCAGCGGCGACACTAATCATCGCGAGCATAAGGTCACTCATGTATTTTATGTGAATGACCTGAAGATCTATGCTTCTACTGCAAGCCAACTTCAACGTGCTTCAAATATCGTGAAGCGGTAGACAGGGGAGATTGGTATGTACTTTGGATTGGGCAAGTGTGCCAAGATTAATTTGAAGCGAGCACGAATTACTGGCGTTCCCGGCGACCCTGAACTTGTGGATATAAATATTATTAGACATCTTGACACATCAAGAACGTAAAATCAGTAAAGGAGTCTCTCCGAAGAAGATACAAGCGACTTCTTCGACAGATTTGGTCTACAAATCTGTCGGCGTTGAGCAAGGTATCTGCGACTAAGTTTCAGGCGTCCTGCATTTCTTTTAAACTATTCGTCGCAACAATTTTCTGTCCTTGCATATCTCTTTAGCTTCCTTCACGTTTATGATTTTCCTCATTTATATATTTATATGGTTTTTTATAACTTTTAAAATTAGGGTCTCATTCACACAATCCAACCATCCTTTTCTCGATCTGCCTCTGTGTACGCTACCATTATATGCACCATTATACCATTATACCATTATATGTCTCATATGCACCACATTGCCAACCGCGCTAATTTTACTCTTATCCTTTTTTTGGTAGGTCCAGATATTGCTACCGTACAGCAAAGTGGGTACAAGTACAGAATTATATATCGCCATTTTTTCTTTATTTGTTAGATTTTTTATTTCTAGTAATGGCTCCTGTACTGCCGATAACCTTTCTACCCTCGTTTATGCGCCTGTCTATCTCTCCATCGATCTTTCCATCAGTAATGAATAAACTACCAAGATACACGTATTTATCAACATGTTCTATCCTCTCATCGTCTAAGATAATGTTGCATACTGTTTTTTCACCCTTTCCTTCTATTCAGTCTGTTCAACATTCACTGAAAACCTTCAATTGACTCTGTTATAACAACCTTATCATCTGCAAACGCTAACCCACGCACCTTGACTGTCCCGAGATCCACACCTTCTTCGTCTGAGAGAGAGCCATTCTTAGACACTTGTCCATAAAAAAAATAAATAGCCATGAGGACGCAACGCATCCTTGCCTATCACCTTGCATACCCTACAAAAAACGTTGGATTGAACCATATTTCTAACTCGCATTCTATAGCATTGAACCATGTTCGAACTCTCGCATTAGCATGCATTGAGAGCGAAATCTCTCCCTTCGCATTCATACTGTTCCGGATAATTCATGTCGGTTTTCTCTATTATGTTTGTATAGTATGACTGTGCTGCGTGAGTGTTATTGTCTCTTTCTTGCGTTCGCATAGGTATCAACTTTGCTTTTTCTACCCTGTTATCTACTCGCTTCACCGATAAATTGAGGTGGTCAGGGTCAGTGTTGAACGTTACGAAGTTCGAGTCGGTACCTCTTACTCGTAATTTTTGAATTATAGACAATCTTGTGTAGCCTTTGCTAGAAGGCAAAACTTTGACTGCTTTCTAATAAATTATCCGTTTCTTGGTGCTCAACAATGCTAATCCTGACTCAGTGACTTTTTTTACCAACAACTTTTAATCCTGCATGTGCATTTTGTTATTTATTAAGTGCTTTTCTCATCACATACTTATGCAAGTTGTAGACGTTATATGCGAACTTTCTCATTAAAAAGTATTGTGCTTCCGCCCCAATGCGAGGTTTTCGCAAAGCAGATTTCCGGAAAGCATCTCGTGAATGCGAAGCAATACTTTTTATTCTGAAGTTTTTGCAGGGTAATATCGAACCAGACACTCAGTAATCCATTTACCCGAAAAATCGCTACGTTACCTACATAATTATATTGTTTTTATTTCTTGTAGAACCCATCCATTGACTCCATACTCTTCCAGGAATTCCCTAACCTTGCTTCTATTCACCTTATCAAACGATTTTGCTGGATCAACAAATACACAGAAAAGTTTTTTGTTTACCATCAAACTTTTTTCTATGATTTGTTTCAAGCTAAATATCTGATCTGCACATGATCTTCCTGGCGTTGGACTCCAACCCATCCATTCATATCTCCTAGTAGAATGATTATTTTCTTTTGATTGAAAGTACCTATAGTATCATTTAAAATGCCCCAAAAGGCGTCTTTTACTTTACTTCTATCACCATAAACTAAGGCGTAGCACGCTATGATAAATAATCTTCTGATTCCCACTTTCATTCAAACCCACAACAATCTGGGAAATACAAATCCATGCTTCTTGTCAGGGTGTCTTGCTCGCTCGTTCATAATCTAGCTTCCTTACGCGCAGAGGTCTTCGTTATTCTTTTTCCTTAAGATCATACACTAGTGCTTTCATTATTCTTTGCAGAAAGTGTACGCCTAACTACCAACTTAATGCGAAAAATGTATTTTGCGAGTGAAAATCATGTCCAAAATAATGAGTCATTTGTCTTAAGGTAGAGAGCCTAGTTATAACGTCGCAGTCCCACTGAACTTCGGTCAATGGAGGAGGAGTGTAGGGGCAGAACTAGAACTGAAAGAGTCATGGATGGCTTGTGTTGATTTTTTTTAAATTAAAAAAGTTTCATATGGTGATGAGAAAAATGCGGTTTACGCAATGTTTTATTGCACGTCAATTTCATTCGAACGCTCAAATATACATTGTAACGCGGTTTTCTAACTTTACAGTGTTCCTACCGTTAACCACGACCTGGCCGGGGATGTCCCAGGATGAAAACCAGGTTATAAAATGGCTGCCACTTACCTGTCACATACCGTGTCCACAATACCGGAGTAAACTGAGTTCGTGGGTCACACTCTTTTGACCCATGAACAACCCACGAAGCTCGTTGATTATCTTTTCAAAAGGCGCCTGATCGGTTTACTCTATCCGATCCCCGTTCGTGCCGGCCCTGTCACGTTTGACAGGTCGACTAGCTCACTACACTGGCGGACCGGCCGAACGCAATCATTACGCTATAGCGTAATGGTAAAGTAATGGTACAGTAATGTTAAAGTAATATGGCATTATAATTATTGAAAGAAGCAAAACAAATATGTAAACTGTTGAAACTATAATAATACGTTAAAATTTACGTTAAATGATCATGCCGTGATTGCAACAAGTTTCTTTTTCAGCGTTAAAAAATGAAAAAATAATGTGTCTGTCATTGCAGTCTGCTAACGGGGGCTTCAAGCAGGTTGCCAATATGCAGGGGCCCGACTTCAATTACAGCCACTTTGTTTTTTTATTTTTTAACGCTGAAAAATCAACTTGTTGCAATTACGGCATGATCATTTAACGTAAATTTTAACGTATTATTATAGTTTCAACAGTTTACATTTTTTTTTGCTTCTTTCAATAATTATAATCGCATATTACTTTAACATTACTTTACGATTACGCTATAGCGTAATGATTGCGTTCGGTCGGCCCGCCAGGGTATGTACTGACGCGCGACTGGAAGAGGGGTGGGATCACGTGAGCGAGAGAGAATTATTCTGTGAATGATGGCGACTAATGCGTGTTTTTAAAATCGCAATACACTAATATTTATTCCACTTATGATATGACATAAAACTTAACCTAGAAGGAAAAGAAACCATTCAAGTTTTGCGAAGACACGGAAAGAAATGGCAGACCTTTTGCCGTGCTCACACCTACGGTTCTTATGGGAGACGCCCGCCTCAACTGGCTAACATCGGGCTTTCAGTCGGGCGTGTCTCAACCTTCGGGAGTCCAGGGGGTCTCGGACGGTCGTGGCAACTCTACCTTGAGAATCTCTAGTCTCGGCCAACTTGACCAACGTGTATCTTCGTATCGTACCTCTGCTGCCTGCTTATTGGTTCCGTCTGCTGGGATACTGATCTTCTCATTGGTCCCTAAACGCTCTCTAAAACATGGTCGTTTACTGGCCTTTGCCAGTGCAGGAGTGCTATTCTCGAGATCACTCTAATATTTTTAGCATGCTAAAATTTTAGAGCGGTTGTTTGGTGCATTAAAATTTTGCGAGCGATTTCGATATTCTCGACATTGGTTCTTTACCGCTCTAAACGAAAATGGTGTCCCATTCATAATGTGACGTTGCCGTCATCAATTTTCGAGTGAGAGCGGGGGATTGACCAATGAAAAGCTGAGTACAGAAGTAAGTGATACTGTTTTTGTTCATTGTTGACGTTCGTAGACGCCGCAAAAGGCCATGAGCGGCCCTGGGGAGGGACTCCGATCATGGACTGGACATCTCGTTACGGGGTGGATTGTTTCAGAGGGGAAGGCCGCCATCTTGCCATGACAAAAATCATGTATGTAGATATATATTGTGTATCTACAATCGTACGAAGTACGAAGGTTATCGTATGCATTGTTTTTTTT
>CAKNWT010088292.1:0-13063 GCA_932066315.1 Andricus coriarius | reverse complement strand
GATAACATGTATTTTGTAAACCCTACACTTCAATAAACAAAAGGTTCGTTTCTTAAGAATTACAAACATAAATATACAAATTTTGAATTGAATAATCAAATACATATCATACATATGAAGATATGCGAAGTAAGTAGTAAAATATTCAATCAGTTTAAATTGATGACATGAATTCATAAATATATATTTTATTATTAAATTAAATATGACCCTATAAAATATTTTCCATTACGTACAAAGTATCTTTAACCATTACCTTCCTTAAAATATTAATTAAGTTACTATGAAATAAAGAATAATGGCTATTAAGTTTTTTTATAAATATTTTCTCCTATTACGATGGACTAATTTAATTTGATCAAAAATGAATCTATATTATCGTCTAGAATTAATTTTTAAAAATATATTTATTAATTTTATGCATTTTTTCATTGTTTTACATATGTTTTTATATAAATATCTTATTACTTATAATCTTTAACAATTATATAAAATAATATATTCAAAATTATTTCAATGTAAATATTCTTTTATTTTTAAAAAGTAATTTTAATTATTATATTAAATTTTAGGGATTCTTATATTAAATTTATAGGAATATAGACATTACTTTTTTTGTTTTTAATTTTATGATATTAACTTTCATTGATCCGAAGACAAAAATTGTTGGCGATCAAAAACATCATAATGAACGAAATTATTAGAGTTTCAATTATGATATGAAGTTTTCCGAGTATTTCTTTTCATTTTCAAATTTTAAAGTACTTTTTGTATTTATTTCCGTTGCTGCTGTGCTGTGATTGGTTGTTTGGCAAGCCGAGCTCTGAATTGAAATGTTGATTCCGTCGTTGAAGTAATATTTAACTTCAAAATTCTAATATTTTGATCCTTATATCGTGCCTGTCATATTTTGAAAAATTTACTAAAACACAACAAATTGTTTTCAAAATTCATTCCTGGATATGAGAACATGGCAAAAAAAATGGAAGGTAAATATTATTACTTTATATTATTAATAGCATACAATTCGCATATGGGCAATTTTCAGATAGATTTCAATTTGTATGTCCGTCTATGTTTATTCGATGTTTCTATATCATTTTTGACCTACTAAGGGGTTTACAGCACATATGGTGATCTACTTTATTAGTCCAGACAGAAAAAGTGATTTTATATTACAGTTAGGCATACCTTTTTTGTAATTAATAGTCCGTTTTTACCCTCCCTACAGTGTCCCTTCTTACAGATTTACATACTTGAAATGTGACAGGAGTGGTAAACATTTTTTTTGTAATATTGGCTTTGGGCACTTTTTTAAGATATATGATATAGTTCAAATTGTAATACTAACATGCCAGAGATTATAAATACTGACTGAAAGAATCATGCTTATATGTCTATCCATCAGGCTGTTAACAACTCTGAACCTTCATAATTATAACGAATTTGAGGTGATAATTCGTATTATAATCGATTATAATTATGAAAAATACGTTGTTTTTATCAAATTTTGAAATCACATAACGTTTGCAGAATCTCAAAGTTGTTTCAATCCTCATAAGTCGTCTGAGAACACGGGAAAAACTAGCGGTTATTCTGAATAACAACTCCGAAGCCTTACAAAGAAAGAGGTACAAACGCAAAGTTACTTTTCTTTTTTTAAATATCACAATAAAATTCGCATGGCTGATGGAGCAAAACACTTTCCCAAAGTTGGAATCATTTTTTTAAAAAATGGTGTGTTTTATATAACTTAAAAATTGCAAATAACATCTTCGAAGCCTTTAAAAGTCTCCGAAAGCTTTTTTTGCACTCGCTTGTAAATAAAAGATTTAAAGTCGTATTAAAAAGAAATAAAAAAATTTTTTAAAAGTTTTTCTTAAACGTCTTCATAAAATATTGTTCATAGATATTTGGTTTGCGAAGAACTCTTCTTATACAAATTCACGTCAAGCAGATAAGTTTAAATTGCAAAAATCAAATTTGTAAATAATTATTCAAACAAATTATCAATGAATTAAAAAAATCCCCCAAAAAATACATAAATATTCTTTAACAAATTTTTAAAAAATGTAAACAAATTTTTACACAAAAATTTCAAAACAAATTTCAACAAAATTTTGGAGAAAAATGTTCAAAAACAATTTCAAAAAAATTTGAAATAATTGTCAAAAAAATGTCAAAACAAATTTGAAATAAATTTCAAACAAATTTCAAAATAAAATTTGAATTATTTTTCAAACAAACAAATTCTTGAAAAATAAGAATAAATATAAATTATTTTACAATTTAAAAAAAAAATTCTAAAAAATTTTTGAAAAAAATGTGCAAACAAATTTTGAACAAAATATAATCCAACCAAAATTTCAAAACAAATTTTAAAATAATTTTCAAAAAAACAAATTATTGACCCCTAACTTTGTTAATCTTTTCATATGCTTTTACAGTTATAATAATGATTATAGCCTTCAAAAATTATATGTTAAAATAATACAGTATTAATGACTGTATTACTTAGACTTGCAAAGCTTGAAAAAGCCAGTTTTAAACCTTAAAAATAATGTACTAAGAGTAAAAGAATAATTTAGACACAAATTAGTGAAAAACATCAATAGTCTAGATCAAACAGCTTTCCCACTTTATAAAATAAATCATGGTACATATATCTATGAAAACTGGTAACAATTATTGCATAATTTAGAACTTCAATTTACTCTCAGTGTAAGGCTAGAGCGAGACAAAAAACGAAAAGAAATATTAATAATGTAAAAGAAAGTGAAAAACATGATCCTCAGTCACGCGAGCATGGAGACTCTAATTCAGATGTTCAAATGGATGGCATAACTCCTCGAGATTGTGATACTTCAACTTATAGAAGATGTAATAATGAAATTTCTCATGATGATTTTAATAAAAACAATTGAAATGTGTTACACGATGAGTCAAATACAAAAGAACAAGGAAGTGTGTCTGTCATAACGGATAATAGCGTGAACGCGCACGTGGTTCTCGTCGAACGAACAATTTCTTTGCAAAAACGTCAACAAAATAGAGAAAGTCTAAGAAGATTCCGGTTTCGCCAAAAAAATTTATGTGAAAACATGGATATAGATGAATTGAACGAAACTTTGTTACAAAAACGTCAAAAGCAGTCTGAACATCAAAGGAACTACAAACAGCAAAAATTAGAATTAAGCAAAAACATGGATGACGATGAATTACAATTTCTTGAGTTACAAGAGCGCAACAGTAATACAGAGTATCAGAGAACGTGCCATCTACGTCATTCTAATTGAAGACGAAGTACGGGAAAGAATGGATTTACAAATTTAAAAATCAATGATCTGGATGTTAATGATATTGCAGAAGAGTATATCGGGCCTATGAACATATTATGAATGCATTGTGATACAAAACTCTTCATATCGAAAAAAATCACTAATAAAGGCCACCAACGATTCTCAAAAATTTGTTGCAATGTTTGGATGAACAATCAGAACATTTCTTAGACAACATACGTCAGTAAAACAGTTCATTTGCTTTCGCATCTTTTTATGCTAATTTTGTGAATTTCAAACAATTCAGACCAGGATCTTTTTGTTTCAAAATTCAAGGTCAAACTTATTATCAAATCAACACATCTTTTTATTTTGACCAAAGTGATATGCCAAATTATGGACAACTTTTCATAATCGATCCAAATGAAGCACTTAGTTATAGAATTGAGCAAAAGAAAGTTTTAACCCAGCTGAAAATTCCTGTACAGGAACCTCGGAAGATCATGCCCATGTTCCTGTACAGGAAACTGCACACGAACCTGTACAGGTAATCTTGACGATTCCTGTGCAAGAATTTGGCGAAGGAAACTGTACATGATACTGCAAAGGAACCTGCACCAACAAAGGAACCTTCGAATGATCCTGTACGGCTTCCTGTACAGGTTCCATTGCGAAGAAAATTAAGGCGCAGATTCCTGTACAGAAACGTGTATAGGATCCCTCACAGGAAGCATCGAAGAAACCTTTGGAAGAATCATGTACAGAAACACGTATAGGGTCCTTTGCAGAAAGTCATCACGAAAACTCATGTCGCTTACAGCTATAAAGTTGCCTTCCTTTTATTCCCTTGAAGATCCAACTCACCATTTAGAGAGCCAAACAACTAGCGAACCCTCGCGGATTAGTTCCTACGCAGGTTCATGTATAAGATCCTGAACATGTTCCTGTACATGAACTCACACCTCAATTGACTCTGCGAAGGAACCTATACAGGGTCATTCAAAGGTTCCCTTGTACACAGGTTCCTTTGCAGGATCATGTACAGTTTCCTTCGCCAAATTTCGTACAGGAACCGTCAAGATTACCTGTACAGGTTCGAGTATACTTTCCTGTACAGGAACATGTGCAGGATTCTCCGAGGTTCCTGTACAGGAATTTTCAGCTGGGAAATGACAACTTATTGTTTTCGCTTGATCAGATGATGAGAGACTACAATATCTTTGCTCAGTCTTACCAAATGATGTCTGATGAATTGAGTATACAACATGACGCACACTGTGAATCTCCTAATGAATTAAGTCTTCTTTTTTCATTGAAATTTGGATTGGACAAAGGAAGATATCATTTCCAAAGAGTAAATGAAGTTGCAGCAGTTTTTTCAACCACTGCAGATGGTGAAATACCAGAGTCTTACGTTACAATACACGAAAAAACAACTAAGTCTTTCAAATACGTTAGTACAATGGATCCAAATGTTGAACCTTGGATTTATCCTATCTTCTATCCGCATGGTACACAAGGTTGACATACTAATATACCATGTGTCGGAGTCGCAAAAAAGTGACAAGATCTGAATATATCAAATACAGAATAAATGTATGAGATGAATTCAATTCTTTTCTGGTGGGAGGTAGACTTTTTCAACAGTGGATTGTCGATTGGTTATGTTAAAGTTGAGAAGGATCGCACTCAATACATAAGAGCAAATCAATAAAAAATCCGCGTGGATACATACAAAGGTCTTCATGATTACATTCAAAATTGCGCAAACAAACAACACTGTCAAATTGGAAGAATAACAATATTTCCTTCATCTTTGACTGGTTCACCACGTAACATGTTGCAGCATTATCAAGATTCTATGGCTGTTGTTCGAAAGTTTGGAAAACCAGATCTTTTCATAACTATGACGTGTAATACTAACTGGGAAGGAATACCAGAAAATTTGTTGCCAGGGCAGCAAACTTCTGACCGACCAGACTTATGCGCCAGTGTTTTCAACATGAAAAAAGATAAACTTCTAGCTATTATCAATAGACAAAATTATTTTGGTGAAACTGCTGCTCATGTTTACGTCATTGAATTTCAAAAACGTGGCTTACCACATATGCAATTACTTGTGACGCTTAAACAGAATTGTAAGCTTGACATGGCTGAAAAAGTAAATAAGTACATTTCCGCTGAAATTCCTGGCTCAGACGTACATCCAAGACTTCATGAAATAGTAATGAAAAACATGATACATGGCCCATGTGGTGATTGGTGAATGGTCAATGATCGATGTTCAAAGCATTTCCAAAACCATATCAATCAGAACCAACAGTTGGAGAAAACGGCTACCCACTCTACCGTCGCCAAGCCACTGGAAAAACTTATAAAAAACCTGGAAACTACGACGTCGACAATTCATTTGTAGTTCCTTATTCACCAAAGATATCGCTTATGTTCAATTGTCTCAACAACGTAGAGGTTGTCTTCAGGGTCCAAGCAGAAAAAAATATATCTACACATATATTTATAAAAGTCACGATGCAGCCTCACCGACTGTAGACGACAACAATGAGAACATTTCTTCCGAAGAAATTGCTGAAAACGTGATATATCACGATGAAATAAAAAATTTTATAGATGCACGATATGTCAGCCCAATTAAAGCATGTTAGAGAATATTGAGAAAAGACCTTCAAGAAAAAAGTCATACAATAGTATGTTTGTCTGTACATTTGCAAAATGAACAGAGTATAATAATTAAAGACATTGATAACAAACAAGGAATCGCTTCTGCTTTGGAACAAATGACAATACTTCTCGATTATTTCCAACTGAATGCTAGAGACACAGAAGCGAAAAATTATTTGTATGGAGAGATTCGATTCCATTATGTATTCAAAAAAGCAAAAGTTAAAAACAAACATTTGTCAATGGGTTAAGAGGAAATTACACTTCAATTGTATCGGTAGAATGAATTTTGTAAGTTCGGCACAAACTGAATTGTTTAATTTGCGAATATTGTTGCTAACTGTAAAAGGCGCCACAAGTTTTGAAGACTTAAGAACTTACAACGGAGTTATTTCACCTACATTCACTGAAATCTGTCTTGCTATGAGGCTTATTGAAAAGGACAACGAATGGAAAAAAGCTATAACGGAAGCAATATCTTGGATGATGCCACGTCCATTGCGCAATCTATTTGCAAGGATATTGATTCATTGTCAACCAATCCATCCAAATAAATTGTGGAATGAGTTCAAAACCGCTTTACATACAGATTATGCAAGGCGTATTGATTCAACTTACAGTTACAAAATGGCCTACAAAGAAATTCAAAAAATTCTTCGTGATCACGGTCATACATTTTCTGACAATGAAATGGAACAAATGGAGGTTGTAGTAGAAATTACCGATGTAAACGACTTACAGCAGTTGCTGCTTCATTGAAATCAACAATATGATTAACTAAATGACGAACAAAAACAATTTGTAGACAGCATTTTGTCAGCTGCGACGAATAGTTTGTCTGTTGATAACTGCTTCTACATTGATGGACCTGGAGGATCAGGAAAAACTTATGTATACACAACTTTGTATTATCTCCTGAGAGGAACAGGTAAAACAGTCAGTACAATGACTTTTACCGGCATTGCAGCTACATTATTACCTCAAGTTAAAACAGTTCGTAAAACATTTAATCTGCCTGTTCTTCTTTTTGGCGATTCATCCTCGAACATTACAGCGCAATCCAAAGAAGGACAGTATTTCAAAAATGTTGATATTTTCATTTCGGATGAAGCACAAATGGCACCACGTTATACGCTGGAAGTAATCAATAGAACTTTGCAATCCATGATGAAAAATGATCTGCCATTTGAAGGAAAAAATAAAATAATGGGTGGTGATTTTCGCCAGTTACTTCCCATTAAGCAAAGTGAAACTCGAAGTAAAATAGTGAACTTATCAATGAAATGTTGTCCATTATGGAAGAAATTCAAGCAACACGCGTTGAAAAAAAATATGAGGGCTAAAGAAGAGGAATAGTAATTTTCAAAGTTTGTTCTGGATATAGAAATGGAACTCTGAATGATCGTGATGAATTAGTTCAGTTACCAGAATGTTGTATGACTCCAGAGGATGATGATATTGTTGTACAAACGTATGGAAATTTGATTGAACAGAAAAATTTCTCAAAAATTGCAGAACGTGCAATTTTATCTGCACGAAATGTTGATGTCAGAGAAATAAATAATCGTGTAGTGCAGCTCTTAGATATGTCTTCAGAAAAAATTTATACAAACATTGACAGTGTAGATCTCGACGATGATAATGGTGATATGGGAGAAGCTCTTTTACCAGAGTATCTGAACAGTTTGTTGCCTCGATCTTTACCACCTCACGAATTGCGTATGCAAACAAATTGTGTGCTGATGCACATAAGAAATTTGAATATAAGTGAGGGTTAATTCATCGAAACTCGTCTTTTGGTGCGTGATATGAGTGAATACTTACTTAAATGTAAAATATTAACAGGTGATCAATCTGGAAGTATCGTATTTATAAACCGCATTACTCTAACATGTGACAATATTTATCCCTTTTCATTGAAAAGACGACAATTCCCGGTGAAACTTGCATTTCCTATGATAATACATAAGTCACAGGGACAAACCTTCAAAAGAATTGAGTTAGATTTACGTAAGGACGTTTTCAATCATGGACAACTTTATGTAGCCTTATCACTGGTTCGTTCATGGAATGCTGTGGAAGTGTATACTTCAGGACGTAAAAATAAGAAATTGAAACATTTTCTCTACACAGATTTATTTCAAAATTAAAAAATTTGAATATTAAGATGTATACATACCGACAGTATAATAATTCAGAACTTACTACCATGACTGTATTCAATATTATGACTATATTTTACTTAGCCCAACCAAACGTATTAAAATTTACAAAAAATGTACATAAAATGTTACTTAAATTTTTTGTACATGATTTAATGGTTGTATCAATATACATTTAACGTTATTTACGTCATGTACGTTAATTACATTAAATATATACATATTACTATTGTCACATTCGTAAAATATAAATATGGGACATTACACGAAATATTTCGTGCGATTTTTTACATATAGCAAAATCTTTGAATATGTAAGCAAAGTTATTTTATATAAATTGAAACATTTATATCAAATCATAAAAATTTACACAAAAGCTCTTGCAATAGGTATAGCATTAAAAAATGAGCACCTAAAAAAATCATGATACCATGCGCGCGAAACGCGCGCTATGATCTAGTAGTTAATAAAGTAGGTTGAAGTATTTAAAGGGATTTAAAATAATCCTTAAGAATTGAAGAGTATTCGAATTTTAAGGTGTTTGAACGGATTTGATGACATTTAAAGAGACTTTAAAGGATTTTGAAGAATTTAAAAAAGATTTAAATTGACATTCAGAGATTCAAAATTATTTGAGGTAATTTCTAAGAATTTTGAAAATATCTTCAAGAGTTTCAGGATTTCCAAAAGGTTGCATGTCATTTTCAATAAATCGGAAAAATTTCAAGGGATTTCCAAGAAACTTTCAAGGATTTCGAAAGATTAAAGTGATTTCTTAACATTCTAAAGAGTAAGGCATTACAAAATATTTTTAAGGAGTTCAACTTAATTGAAATTATTTTTAAGAGTTTGAAGTGATTTAAGAAATATTTTAAAGTGTTTTAATAGTTTTTAAAACATCTTTAAAAGTTTGAAAGGCATTATAACGGTGTCGCAAGCCCCTATGAACCCAGTCGAGTTGCTCGACTATTGGGATTTCATTGTCGAGTTTTGCGATTAGACTTTGTATATTCGTTAGATATTCGTCTATCGTCTCGTCCCTGCCTTGAGTCCGAGTTTGAATTTGTTCTTTGACGCGTCTTTCGAAGTCGTCATCGCCAAAGTGGGAACGGAATTCTTTTTTGAATTTACGCCAATTGTAAAACTCTTGCTCGTGGTTCCTGAACCACTTTTGTGCATTGCTGTTAGTAATTCATCGTCCGTTACTTGCGTCAACTTCCTCCGACCTTCTATTTTTGTCAGGAAGCTATCGGGACTTAGTTTATCGCTACCATCGAAAACTATTTTCCAACTAAAAATGATTTTCCCTAGGTCTCGGTTACTTTGCCTGCGTCTTGATGACGACGTTGTGCTATGCGTTCTATCCCTTTCGGAAGAGCTTTCCCGTCCTGACAAATGTCCTAGGGACATTTCATCTCCGTGCAAAGTAATCAAAACGGTTGGTCGCCGGCACTCCGAGCTCCGATCAACCAAGAAACACGGAGAGTGCACTGATACAGAGCGCCCATGTAGATACAGGGTAAACTTTACCAACGCGTATACGGCTCAAGCACGCACGGAACCCGGATACACTCGCGACACTTAGGAAAAGGCGAGGACCCATGGTCGGAACACGTGGCGAATCTTTAATTTAATAATGATTTACGAAAGAAAACAAGAAGACTCGTGCGACCATTGGACCTTTGCCGAAAAACAAATTAACATACCTATACTTTACATATTGTCTCCCCCTTTTCCATCATCTTTCTGATCCTCGTGAAAATATTGTCGTCGACTTCAAACTTGAACATGATGGATCTTAATAGCTTTCAATATTCGGAAAGAACAGAAAAGTAGTTCCGCTTTGGAAGGTTAGAACAAGAGTGACAGGTCTGGAAGGCAGCAGAACCTGTGCAACTCTCGATCTACAAGTCGATATTTACCGGCCAATCAGAGCCGTGGCCAGGATCACGTGAACAGGTATCGCAAGGAATTCGAGTTCGCAGACTCGTATAGTTTCGGAAGTGTACCCCGTTTCATAGTATCAATTACTAATTTTTGGCCTTTATAATACAGTTGGCTGGTTCAATTTATACCTAAAGTTAGTAAATGTTCAAGTATGCCGGCTGGATTACATTCCAATGAGAGAGATTTGATACGGAGAGAGTTTGCTTTCTCATTGTGGATATGGGGCTCGATTACACCAGCGACTCTGTTGCACAATGGTCTCGGTCGTCCGGATGGTGGCGGCCTCTCGTTCGGTACAGGCGGGAAATAATCCCAGATTCAAATAAATTTTCGTAGATTCCTCGTTGTCGACAGATTTGGCTCCGTGAGAAAGTATGAAAGAACAGGAGAATACAAAGAAAATAAGTAAGTAATAGGATCTAAGACCGAGAGTGTTTCCTGGTGGTGTTCGATGATGTTGACCCTTGTTCTAACCTTTCGCGTAGACTTTAATTTTCAATGTTTTGACATTTCCGGTGGCGGGACAGTTTTGAGTGAAGGGTAATGAAATATACCCCGTCACAATACCTTGAATCTACAAAAATCAAAGTCGGCCCCACAATGTTGTCCAAGGTTGGGCCGACTTCATACCAAATGTCGGGCCGACTTTGAGAAGTCAAAGGCGGTTGACCGTTATCATTTAACTGGTTGGCCCGACCAGTGGCGCAAAAAGTTGGACCGACCGTCCGACAGTTGGCCCGACCGTGGGCCGACGGTCAATTAGCACCTGGGATGCAGATTTTTACTTTGTCAGCACGATAACTTTCGAAAGAATTGACAGATTTGATTGGGCTTTGGAATACTCTGTAAGTGTCGAAAATCAAGGTCAAGTTTGTTAGCCAGTCATTTTGAATAAAAATTCAAAATGTGAGCACATTTTGAATGTCAGTACTAAAAATTCTATGGACGGATATTAATAGTACTCAACGAGGCTAACAAAATATTCTCATGACGTTTTTTGATAGGAAAAAAATTACCGGAGTTATAGCATTTACAACATTCCAAAAAACAAATGAAAATGAACATTTTAAACCAAAAAACGCACGATATGAAAAAAGTCAAGAGGGGAAGATTGTTGCGTTTTCAACACCCTACAATATTGTTATAACTACTTTTTCAATTTTGTGAAAAATCAAAAATGCAAATTTTAATAGCACCAAAAAAAATGAAAAATAAAAAATTCTATTTTGCGGTCAAACTATGATATTTATGAAAAATGATGAACATTCTAAATTGTGTATATAAAAAACATCTACAAATTTCTTATGAATCACTTTTTGATAAGATGTGTAGTTTTTGTTTTATTCGTAGCAAATAGCATTGCAAATAAAAAATTCTATTTTCGAAAAAAAAAGACACACAAGAGACGAGATCGTGAAAAATAAGTGTGTGCATATATATACATATATATATGTGTGTGTGTGTGCAATTTTTTAGCCTTTTTTCATTTGAAAATATTGATATAATTTAAAGATAAACTTGCTCTATAAATTTGAATTAGTAAAATATAACTGATTGTCAGTTGAATTCTACTAATTGCTGTAGCTGGAATTGAGTCACTGACAATTAGTGGAATTGTATTAATTCGATTATTAAACGAAAATTACTAATTGATCAGTTATAGTTGTATTGAAGAAATCAGTTAATTTTAAGAGTTTATGTTCCAAATATATTTGCGCACCATTTTTAAATGTGCAGTTGTTAACAGTTTAAAATTTGTTCACACATGTAATAATTTCTTACTCATTTATTAAAATGAAAATGTCAAAATACATTTTATTATTATAAATAATATTGGAGTATAAACAAAAGCTTAATTCAAAAATCGTCCCTCTGTCAACTTATGCTATGTCTATCATTGATTCACTGCAGTTACGGTATAACTGATGAACTGCAGTTATTATGGTATTTTTACTGTTAAAATTAGGAAAGTTATGAAAATAACTGATCCATCAATTAAAATTAAGTGTACTGATTCAATTAGTAAAATTTCTACTAATTAAAATTTAGAGAGTGAACGGCAAATTCACTTAAGAGATTAGAGACCGTCGATTATCAATTTTACCGGTTTCTTAAGGAATTCTTTTTTTAAATCTTTTACGAAAATTTTACTATTTTGTTGAAAATACAAATATTTTGATAAAAACCTATCATTTTTGGTCAAAATTTCAACAACTTATCTGAAAAGTGCACTATTTATTCAGAAATTCAGTTTTTCACATTCTCATCACAGAAGGTATTAGATTTGTGTAAAATTTGACAAATGCCCACGTTTTGAGACCTTCTGAACCCAATGTATGTATGTATGTATGTATGTGTGTGGGTGTGTATGTAGATTTTTAATCTCTCAGCACGATAACTTTCGAAGGAATTTGCAGATTGGATTGGGCTTTGGTACACTCTCGATTATACTCTTTAAGTTGCAAAATGACAAAATCGAGTGCGAAGCACGAGATACGTGATGCGAATGTGTTAGTTAAAGCCGAAGGAGCTTTAACAAAAGAGAATTCATAATCACCGAGTTACAGATGTCGATACTTTGACCTTTAATTTTAAAAGGTCTGTGCATAAATGTGTGGCAAATACAAAGAGCGAGCGCGTAGCGCGAAGTAAATGCATTATCGAGCGCGAAGCGCGAGATTCAACAATCGCGCGCCGTGGGCGCGCTGAAACTTGCTAGCCGCGCGCGCAGTGCTGGGTGAGAATGTGCCCGCGCGCCGAGCAGATTTTTTTTTCGAAATGTTTGGCATGTCCACCAAATTTACTTTTTCAATAATGTTCCAACTCTGAATAAAAAAATCTATAAATTAATTATAAATGTATATTCCAAATTAATGATCTTTCTTTAAAACGACTTAAGTTTCTAAAACCAAATATAGAATTCGAAGTCTTCAAATCCTGGCTGAAAATTAAGTCATCTTGTTCATTGAAAAAAAAAACTTTTCTTCGAGTAAAATT